>JAHWFO010117782.1:1362688-1419509 GCA_023313115.1 Rhysida immarginata | reverse complement strand
TACAATGTTGATATAATGTGATCCTTGGATAAATACGACGGTTAAATCCCGTTTTAAAAATTTTTTTTGCTTAGTAACATTCACATACATAAGCAACGTCACAGGTCAGGGAAAAAAAAAAAATGCAAAATGCGTTGTACACTATTTTCACGGACGGCCATTGCCGATCCTTGATTGGTGATGACTGTGCGATGACGGATCTGTTCTCCACCCCTCCCCTCCCCCCAAACTTGTTTCCATAGTAACGGAAAACGGAAAATGGATGTTAATTTGGTGTGTGAAATGAAAAAGAAACAATAAGATCTATCCACAATCTTCACTGGCAATGACCATCTGTGAAAATATTATATAACGCATTTTGCATTTTTTTTTTTTTGACCTCTGACGTTGCTTTTGTATGTGAATGTTACTATGCAAAGTGTCAACAAATGATAATATGAAAAAAAAATTATTATAATACAGAAATCGAACCCGGGCCAGGAAATCCACAGAGCCTGAGGTTAACCACTGCGCCACTGCTGTTAAGTTGTATACCTTTCTTCCCACTTGGCTTATCTGGCACTGTGATAGTAAATGTAAAACATTTTGATTTTTCTCCGAAACGAAAGGCCATTGATTCAAATCCTTTTACACAGAAGGAATATTAACCTCTTCTCAACCAGTGACGAACATGCGTTTGTTAAGCTAGACCCTCTGTTCAATACCAGTTATTAATTCTATGAACCAAATGAAAACGTGGTTTTTCAGGAATGAAACAATAAAATCATTTGGAACAGTTGCTTCTTTTATGGGTCCATTTTCCTGTCGATAGATGGAACCATTGGGTTTATTTTTTGATTGCTTATTTCAACACTGTCATACATCGAATGTGCACCATTTTTACATTGTTTTTTTGCTCCGTTTTTCGGGTTTATATATTTTCAGGGTTTATATTTTTCGGGCTCTGGCTGACGTCATCGATGCTCCGCTATCTGGTGAACACTGGGATAAACGGCCCGATCGAGCATACCTTATACTCTACTTACTTTGTTGGAACCCATTATTTAAAATTTTCCGAGACCGTTGAATAATAAATTTTTGTATTGATTTTCGAGTTCATACAAAAATGATGTTACGATATACGTGCATTCACTGCAAATAATTTTGAAAGGAGAAAAATTGTATTTCAGGTCATTGCAAAACAGCTCTGGGATCAGCTTGGTGAAAAATCTTTGCGGTACCATCGTCGAAGTGCAGAACTCTTGCATCAGCTGCATAGTTTGGCTCCAAATGATTTTCTTGTTGAAGACATCATTGGCCATTACATGGCACAAGGGAATGAAATGGTAAGAAGTGAATACATACAGCCAATTGTTTAATCGTTTGCAAACGTTTATACATAGTTGTATTAAGTTAAAGCATTTAAAATGAATAAAAACGAGACACTTTTGTCTTTGTTGGGTTTTCTCCAAAATTGTTGTATTGTTGCAATGCACGTTCTTTAATAAATGATGTCTCGTTTTTTAGTCACAAATTGAGGGCTTCCGCAGGTTTGCTGTTTTGTGGCATTTGACGAGAGATTTGCCAACAAAATTAAGTTCTGTTGGTTCGATAAGAATGTACGACAGGTAGGTTCTTTATTATAAGTTGTTATTTAGTAATTTAGATTTCGAGTATCTCAAAGCTTTATATGAAGTTTAACTTGAATTTCCTCACTTTTTTGTTTGGCCCTTGTCTTCATGAAATCGGACTTGGGGGTCACCATGGGCCCGACAGGAAGTAAATATTTGCTAATATTCTGTCTAGCAATTCCTTAAGTCATATTATCGTTTTTTTGGGGTTTTTTTGTATTACCAGCTTAATATGTTCTTTTTCATAACTTTATAATTAATATTTTATTGTGTGTTTTAAAGAGTGTCATTTTAAGTAAATGTCTATTATTGTCGATCTCAACCCTATTGCTTTGACAAAATCGAAGCAACAGAGAGCGAGATTGTTGTTAATTAGTATTGTTGTTAAGTGTTCATCATCTTGTCATTAATTAGTATTAGTTCATCATCTTCCAATTGTTTAATGCGTGTTTGCTGTTGTTACAGCGTTTTTCATGTTATTGTAAAAAAATAAAGATTACAGCCAAACCCAAACAACTCAAATTCTCGGTTAACTCAAACGATATTCTAAGTCCCATCCCCCAGAGCATTTAATTCAATAGAAAATTCACTCATTAACTCAAAATTTTTTTTTAATAAATCCCGGATAACTCAAAGTAATTTTGGTTTTAGTTAATAGGTATTCCTAAATTTAAGCAAAACCTGCCTTAAAAAAACAAGCTTTGCCTGTCGAAACTTTATTTCATTTTTCAACTTTAATTGTTACGTCCGCATGACACAAAAAACGATGCAGGAATCTTTCGAAGTCTCTGGCAGCCATTGTGAAAATCAGAACTTAAATGGCAAATCGAACTTGTTGATTGCGATCATTCAATGGGAGAATATTTAGACATAGTAATTGATGATGGTTGCGCGTTCATTTTTAGAGGAAGTATTCATGTTGACCATAAAGTTCATTGCATGAAATAATGAATGATTGCAAATGAGTTTTTAGAAGCAGTCATGCACTTCTGATGGCCGTCAGCATTTTGATTTCGAACCTTCACTTGTCTCATTGCCTTTGTCGATGTAAAAGTAATGGAAATTCAAAAAAAAAGTGAATTCTCTGTTTCAAATATAATACATTTTATATCATAAATGTCATCAGATAAAAAATAAAATTTGATATAGTAACGCTGCTCCAGTCGTTCCGTCATTTTCCTTCAAATCAAAAACCGACGAGAGCACAACACACTACCTCCCTCTAATGCTGATTGCCAGCAACTGACGCTATTGAGAGGCGAGAAAAAATTCACGCATACGCACAAAGGTTCAAGGACGGCTCATGGAAGCGCGCGCGATCCAAATCCACCAGGTTTTCGCAAAAAAAATAAGGTCGGATACTTTTCTCACAGGCCTTGTATGAGTAATTCTTTGGAAAATACAGTGTTTTGAAATCGAATGAATCATGTATAGTAACCCTGCACATTTATTTTATGTCACAATCATTGAGATCGGAATTTGTTTTGGTACGATTCCTTGTATTTTGCAGATTGGTCTTTTCCGACTGCTTATAAAGACATTCTTGTTTGCCTGCACATCCTTTAGCCTGGGGATTGGCAACTCAAGAACTAACTTGCGCATTTTTTTTTTTTTTTGTAAATATGCCTATGATTGATTTCTGAAGTCATGTGACTTTAAATTTTAGCATTAGACACCATGTACGGAGGAACAGAAAAAGCACCTGCAGTCGAGAAATGATACTGCATGATGGATGCTTGTTCATCAAGCTGATCCATGTCACTCTTTCAAAATGAATCAAATGTGAATGCCATTTTATTAGCTTGATTTCCTCTGATTTGGACAGGGTATCTATGTTGTTCATGTGCGGCATTGAGAGTTATCTTAACTTGAAGACAAACTTGCATATTTTGTCGGGTTAAGGTCTCGAGTTAGGGTTAAGGGTTAATTGCTGGTTAATGCCATTTCTCGTCCTAACTTTAACCCTAACCCTATCTCTTCAGGTTAACCTGTGCTGATGAATACAGCCAAAAGAACATAATGCAACTGAGATTAAAAGTGTAATAGTTAAGGTTTGAACATTATAAAGAGAACTTTATGAGCTGGAGAGAATCATGTTTTAATAAAAATGAAGAGGATTTTTGAAGAAGGTTTATATAAATATCGTATTTATCCAAATAGAATCGGAGGTTTTTTCCCGAAATCCAACTATAGTGCGTTTCAGAGCAACTTGATTGTATTGGAACAGTTACGCAACCTTTTCACGCCCTGATGTGACGCCGCATAGAAAAGTTGTGCGGCGTAAGTTGTTGTGATTGGTGAGAAATAGCAACATCCAAAATGGCTGAAGCTGCTTCGTCTTCGCTTCCAACGTTAGTCACCTCATCTTCACCAGCTCGTTATTGTAAGCGACATCGTCGAGGCATTGATATTGGATCAATTACATGTTATTCGGTCCCGTAACTGTTCTAACTAGTGATGTCCGTTGGATCCGGATCTCTGATTCGGATCTGATAATATCTGGATTCGGATCTAGAAATATCCAGATCCGGATCTCGGATATCGGATCCGGATTTCGGATCTCTGATATCGGATCCAGATTTTGGATATCGGATATCAGATCTGGATTTCGGATCTCGGATATCGGATCCGGATTTCGGATCCTTTCGCTGGATGCGTATTAAGACTAATTAGGACTTAAGAGGACTAGGCTATCACCTAATAAAAGCTTCTATAGACTGCTTTCAGAAAAAGTTTGCATATACACAATTTCCTGTCTAGGATCCGATTTTCGGATCTCGGATCCAAGTTCTGGATCTCGGATTTCTGACCAACATCTGGTTCTCGGATCTCGGACCTAGGTCCGAAAAAAAGATCCGGATCTTAACATCACTAGTTCTAACACACTCAAGTTGCAATGAAACGCACTATAGAAAAAGTGACCTTGGCGTAAATTCTTGTGCGACAGATAAGGTTGATCTGAATTTGAGAAATTGTTCTATAAAAATGTCCAAAAAAAAGGGGGTTCGGAAATGAGATGTGTACAAAAAAGTATCGGACCTTTATTTTTCCTGCCTAAATGAATGAACCGCAGGTTTTCTCCTCTTGCGACGAGGTGACCTTCGTCCGCATGCGTGCAGTTGGCCATGTACGCAGAGCTCGTCAGTTGCTGCCTGGCATCATGAGAGTAGTACACGCCTGTTAGTTTTTCAATTTTCTCAAAAGGCCAAATCGTCAACAAAGAGTACTATCTGAAAGTCCTTAGTTGCCTTCGTGATGCTGTATGACTGAAACGACCCAACCTTTGGGCGACTGGAACTTGTTTGCTCCATCACGATAACGCACACGTCCATTCATCGATCTGATTCAGAAGTTCCTGGCCAAACCCAGTGCTCCTTTGGTCCGTCAACTTCCTTACTCCCCTGACACGGCCCCATGTTGCTTTTGGCTGTTCCCCAAGCTCAAAACGCCACTGAAAGGAACCCAATTTCAGTCACGAGAAGACGATTATGCAGAAAATAGGGCAAGGCTGTAAGGTTCGATACTTTTTGTGCACACCTTGTGTATTTGGGTAAATACGATGAATAAAGATTAAAAAATAATTAACTCCAATATTTGCATTTTTATTAGGTGCCTTTTTATCATGTTGGATTGTTTACAACAAGAACTTGGTCCTCAGAGAACTGAAGTGCAATCGTGGCTAACCCATTCTCTACAAAGGGGCGACATTGCTCGCCTTTTGGAACCAATATTATTCATACTCTTACACCCTGATACAGCACGTGTATCTGTTCAACATATTAGTATTCAAAAGCCGCAAAAGGTTACACGCTATTTTAAATTAATCTTAAAAAAATTTACTTTAAAAATTGTGGTAAATTGTCGACGTATACTTTAAGATTTGATTTTTTGTGTAGGTACGTTTATCAGAAAACGAAGACAGTGCCTCTGCAATGGAAGCTAAAATCTATGCAATATCAAGCGTGGAAGGCCACGTGTTTTATCACGTGAGCGACGAGCCTCGACAACCTGCCCCTTCGAATTCCCGAAATCAGCGCCGTGTCTTTGCTTTAACTTCCATTGCTGGGGAATCGACGTCCGAAGTAGTTACTGCAAACGCTGGCGTAACGGATTTTGACCTTCCGTCTAGTCTCGAAAGAGGTTTATGCGCTCCAATTCTACTGTTCATCAATCCTATAGGTGGCTTAGCCTGGAACGACGATTCCGAAGCATCCTCCACCGCAGACATCAGTAATGCGCGCCGTATAAACGTTAACGACTTGCGTCAGGAATTCAGCTTTGACGACATGGAAACGTCCGTGGAGCGTAAAGATGTTGGTGAGGAGGTAATTGAAGAACACGAAGAGCCAACGAGTCGTGAAGTGGTTGAAGAGATTTTAAGTGATATTATAAGAGACGTTTGCACTAAAGAGTCGTTTCAAGACTCTAATGATCAAATCGTATTTGAGGAATCGACCTCCAATTTTAAGTTGCTCGAGTCCGACGGGGATAAATCCAAAGAAACTCCCGAAGAAATTAGTGTTCACCCACTTCACACGCACCTTTTACTCTATTGTCAGGTATACGATTCGAAACGTGTGCTTTATGCTCTGGGCATATTAAAGTCAATTCTACAGACAAATCCTCGTCTCGCTTTATGTACGTTGGCTACGTCAAGTCCCAGCAGTGCACAAAGTCCACGACACAGTCTTTTACATAATTTACTAGCTCGGCATCGGCGATCTGTGTTTGGTAAAGGATTTCATAGCGAATTGCCTCCAAATGCCGTCACTGCTTTTCGTAGCAGCATGCTCTTAGAAATTTTACTTTCCGTTTGCTTATATTTTATTCGAAGCTTTTATCCGAATTTGGCTCAGATGCGTTTAACGGAGGAAGAGATAAGTGGAAATAGAGAAGTTCAATTGGCGTCGATAGAATTACTCACTTTACTTTTATCCGAGTTGGTACCAGTCATCAAAGATAGTGGACGAGGATTTTCTTCGTACATTTGTGACTTGTTTTCTCGATGCCGGGTACAGAAGGCCCTCCTCCACTGTTTACTCTCAAATGTTTATGCCTCCGGCACTCACAACATCATTCATAATCATAATCAAGAGAACAGCACATCCAGTTCGTTCACAGAAGCAATTCTCGAATTCAATGAAATTCCTAGAAACCGAAAAACTTCTAACGATCGTGTCAGCGACTACAACGAGGCATTCCAGATTTGTATTCTTCGGTTACTTCTTGTCATAATCATTCTTGAAGACGAAGTCACCAACCAGAAAGGTGAACGAGACACTGGTAAGAGCGAGAATGGAGAACGCTCACGCATAAATTGTCTGTCCCAAGGCTCAACAGTTCGCTATCAGCAAAGTAGGTTGATTTTACTTTTTTGTAATGAATTTGTTTTTATAAGGAGAGTTCAAAAAGAATGCACCACAGTTTATTTCTGCAGCACAAACAATGCCACCTGGCTGAAGTTCCAAGCTATGCTACTAGGCGGTAGTGCGATAGGGAGTGTTAAAAATGGTGGATGTCAGTGATGCACGTTATAAAGTCTGTCTCAAAAGTATAGAGACTTTGCAAAAACTGTCACATTAGCACATCAGTAAATTTTTTCACCATGCCAAATAAAACACTATTTATTCACACTGTGAACATGATTATTACATATTTTCAAAAATAAATAGCTTTTCGTTTTTTTTTACAAAAAAAATATTTTGAAATAATCAGTACAAAAAAGTGTCTCAAAAGTATAGAGACTCGCCTAAATAAACAACAATGTTCAAGCCATGTTCAAATAAAGTTACCAGTGGACTTAATTACTTGAAACACTATCTTTGATTGATGAGATCAAGTTTTGAAGAAGACTTGGATCCAAATTAAACCAAACCATCTCGATTTCACTTTTCAATTCTGCAATTGAAGAGTACTGTCTACCATTTGCATAAATTTTGTGTGTCATCACTGCCCAAAGGTTCTCAATAGGATTCAAATCCGGACTTTTGGCTGGCCACGTCATCACATTGATACCCTGTGCTTCAAACCACTGGTTTGTTGACCGCGATTTGTGTATAGTAGCATTGTCCTGCTGAAAAATGCCATTGTTCCCAACCAAAAAAGACATGAAAGGTACCAAGTGGTTTTTCAGTGTTTCTTGGTACTTTAAGGAGTTTTGTCTCCCAGTCAAAAATGCCAAACTGGTAGTCCCATTGAAGGAGAATCCATCCCACACCATCACACTTCCACCGCCTTGCTGGCTGCTATAAAAGGATTCTGGTTCCTTCCTCAAATCATGCCAGTAAAATGCATTTTCGTCAGGACCATCCAGGTTCCACTTCTTTTCATCAGAAAATATTACAGAAAGCCACTCGTCTGTCCACGACATACGCTCCCGAGCCCATTCCAATCGATCTCTCTTGTGTTCCTTGGTTAGACGTGGTTTTGTCTTCTTCCTTGTGTAAACAAGTACAGGATTTGCCTTAATTCTTCTGTGTACAGTATCTTTGGATATTTGTTCACCCAATTCACGTGATATTTTCCTAAGGAATTTGTAGCAGTAGCAGCAAGCCGAAAAATCTGGCGCACATCTCGTTCAGTAGTGCTTGTTGGCCGTCCTGTTCTCTTCTTAGCTTCACATATCCATTGCTCTGCAGTGATTTTGTGTACAACAGACTTGGATCTTTTAATTTCAGCAGAATTTCTCTAATTGTCTTGCCATTTGCTGTCAACCTCCAGATTTCACTTATTTCATCTTTAGAAATGTCTTTTCCACGAGGCATGTTTATTGTCACTCTTTATTGTGCAGGAATTAAATACAAATTATAACTTACTTTATAATTTGGAGTATTCCAAAGGGTAAATTTTATTTAAAACAGGTTATGACCATTCAGTTTGGAGGTGAGTCTCTATACTTTTTGAGACACTTTTTTGTACTGATTATTTCAAAATATTTTTTTGCAAAAAAACGAAAAGCTATTTATTTTTGAAAATATGTACCGTAATTTTCAGGAGTAACGCCGCGGCGGCTGATACGCCGCACACGCCAAAATTTAACAAAAATGTTAAATCTCCGAGAGTAGCGCCGCGGCGGCCGATACGCCGCACCCCCCCCCCTCCCATCACACACGGTCCGTTTTGTATAATCGCGTTTTATAAGAAATTCAATAAAGAAACCAAAATTCAATATTTATAAGATATATTTTATTAGTCGAATCCTTCAAAATCCGAAGTTTCCGAATCGGAATGACATAATGAAAAACTGTCGAAAGTCAAAAGTCGTTGGAGAGAGAAATACTGGGAGATTATGCTCGTCGAAATTGAAACCAAATACTGATTGCTACGAAACCAAAAGCGACTCCTTATATATCGCAACAGGTGTCATACTAGCGGGCGTCGATTATTCTGATTGGTTGCCCTCTATTGACGAACGCGAAAATTAGACCAGTTGATCATTAGCCAAGTGGCCTCTCTGGGCAAAAAGCCACACTAAAAGCGTCGATTATTTGAAATGATTTATTTCCTGTTGATGACTGATTACACTGCACGATTTGCGGAAAACATCGATGTTCAAATACATCGATGTTTCCAAAGCCATTCGATGAAAACGTCGATAAAAACCATCGATACTATAAATTCGTTGATAATAAGAGTGCTTTATTATCGGAGTGAATTTTTAATCATGTGTAAAATCAATCTATCCTTTTCTTTTTTGTAAAATCTCCGGCAGTAGCGCCGCGGTGGCTGATACGCCGCACACGCCGAATTTTTAACTTTTAATAACAGAAACGCCGAAAATTACGGTAATAATCATGTTCGCAGTGTGAATAAATAGTGTTTTATTTGGTGTGGTCAAAAAGTTTACTGATGTGCTAATGTGACAGTTTTTGCAAAGTCTCTATACTTTTGAGACAGACTTTAAGCTTCACCTCGTGTTGACTCATCCACCCTATAGTCCCGACTTGGCCCTGTCGGACTTCCATGTTTGGCTTTTTAAAAAAAATGCACTCCGTTGGATCCAATTCAAGTCTGAAACGATGAAGTGTGCGCTTGAAAAAGTTGTTGCGTGAGTGGGACCTAGTACGGCACCAAGGTGGAATATATGCCTCTACCCAGAATGCTGCAATAAAGCCAAAGAAACAGAGGGAGACTTCTTTGAAAAATAGTTAGTAGAATTGAAGGTAATAGCAATGCAATGCCTGAGTTGCAAAGTTGCATGTTCCATAATTTCAGAGAAATTAATTGTGGGGCAATACTTTTTGAATGCTCGTTGTAACATTACATGACCTTCTATTGAGTAATGAAAGGGAGAATTATTAATCAACAATGTGTCCACAAAAGAATGTACCTGCTTCAACAAATTTTTATTATTATTTGCATTATTATGAATAAAATCAAAAACAAAGTTGATATTTTAAAAGAAGAGAAAAGGAGCTATATTCTTATACGGCTTTCCCACTGGCTGAATTAGCAGTTTATTTTTTTACTAGATCTTCCAATTCCTTCTCAACCCATGTTCCTGACCGCCATTCTCTGTGCGATCAAACAGCAGCAGCTGCGCCACCTTCATCGTCACTGGTTAGCACTTATCACCTCGGCCCTCCCTTTCCTGGGCAAAGCATTGTCGCAAGTTGTCATCACAATCATAAATCAACTTTGTCAAAATCTAGAAGCGTTGGCATTGCTTTATCAACAGAAACCCGAGTAAGTATCGGACATATTCCTTTAATACAGTAATGTCTTGTTATAGAAAACTAACAGTTCACTTAGAGTTAGTGTTTATTAGGGTAATCTACAGGGTCGGGACACACTAATATGACCACCTCACCTCGAACATGTTGGAACGTCATTGCATATCATTTAAAGCTGGCAACAGCAGACGTGTAGTAGCATCGGTTAACACAGCAATTGTCACCGTCATGGGCAGAGCAAGTAACACAAGTCGGACCTTTGTGAAGGTGTACTGCGACTAAACGAACCAGATAGTTTCGAGCAACCGAAGAGGCGAGCGTTGTTTACGACGCCTAGCCAAGACCAATCAGTGTGCCACTGTTGAGCAACTGACACAGCAAATGAACAGTGGGGCCACTAGGCGTGTCAGCACCGAGACAGTGCAACGATCCCTCTTGAGGTTGGGGTTCCGGAGCAGGCGTATGGTAACAGCACCCATGTTGACGCCTGTGCATCGCCGAAAACGCCTCCGATTCGCAATGGACTATCGCCATTGGACCTCGGCCGAGTGGCAAAGGGTTGCTTTCTCTGACGAGTCGCGGTTTCTGGTGAACAGAGTGGACGGACGATGGAGAATTCGCCGGGAAGCATCTGAGAACAGGCATCCCGACACCATTGTTGGCAGACAACAGGCTGGTGGGGGAGGTGTGACTGTTTGGGGGATGTTTTTGCTGTATGGTCTGAGTGCACTGATACCGCTGGAGGGTACACTGAATGCTGTTCGTTACCTGACGATCGTCGCAGACCAGGTACACCCCCTTCATATCGACAGTGTTTCCTCAGGGTGATGGCACCTTTCAACAGGACAGTGCTCCTTGCCATACTGTCAAAATTGTCCACGACTGGTTCAAGGAGCATGAAGATGAATTCAAGCTACTCCCACGGCCACCAAACTCCCGGACCCCAACTCCATTGAACATTTGTGGGACCATCTTGATCGCCATGTCTGCAAGCTGGACCCTCCACCACATATGGTGATGGAATTACGGGATGCACTGATCGCCGAATGGTCCCAGATACCTGCAACCACCTTCCGAGGACTTATTGACTCTCTGCCACGTCGACTAGCTGCTGTGCTTGCTGCCAAAGGTGGATATTCCGGATACTAGCAGGCGGTCATATTAATGTGTCCCGACCCCGTAATTATGATTGAATTTATATAAGACAAAATGAGTAAAATGGGCAAATGATGAAATACGATTACCAATAAACTGTAATTATGTAATGTAAATATACAGTTCATTCTGCACGAAGAAAAAAAGTTTTTGCCTGCTAATGTAACAGGACAAGTACAGGGTGTATCATTTGCTTTATAGTAAAGTTTGTCCCTATTGTTTTAGTCGAACCTGTATAGACATGAACAAGCTTTTAAGGAATAAGAAAAAATTTTGTTCTAAGATCACTGTGTATTGAGTTCTTCAGTCGATTGCATTAATGAGCTTTGGAAAAAACTTGTGTGTAGTCTTTCATTGCAGCTATGGAACATGAACTCCTTTATGATTAATGAGCTTCGGACATTTCTGGATGATGGATTCATTCAAACAGTCCAATTGTCGACAGTACACATTTGAATTGATTGTTTGGTTCCTTGGCAGGAGCTCGAAAAGCACATCACCTTTAAAATCCCACCACGCTGATAGCATAACTTCTTCTGATGAGTGTTTTTTTCGATGTCATTTGAGGCGAATCATTATGGCAGGACCAAGAGTTGTGTTTTTAAAAAACGATTGTTTTGCTCACATTTAACCCTTTTGCTACGTAAATCGGACATATCCACACACAATTCCTGAATGGTTTGGTAATCTGAATCATCTCACAGGGTTTAAAAGCTACTTGTTGTGTTGTTAAAAGTGGATAATTCCATCTTCACAGGAATGAAAATGAAGTTTGATTACGCAGTGAAAGGGTTAATGAGCATATCGCAGATGTTTACATGTGCCGTCAAGTGAACTTCTTTGAGTTAATGAGGAACCAGAGCATTGAGCTTGTTTAGATATTCCAGCTTCTTCAGCTGATCGTGAATGTTATTGTTTCTGCAGTCTCTCGTGGGTTGACTTGATCAGTGCCTTTATTTCGTCATTGCAAGAATGCATCATTTGTCCCATCTTTTACTTTAACCAGAAAAATTGATAAATGAAAATAATAACAGACATCGACAATACTCTCTCACAATCCGTAGATTTATGCAGTAGATTTCTTTTAATCATTAAACTGATGTTAAATTTTTAAAGTTGATAATGTTAGCCATGTCTTTGAAAACTTTTAAATCTAATAAAACACACATAGGGCCTGTCTAATAAGTAACGACTGGGTGTCCTAAAAGTGACTGGTCATACTCATTGTGACTGGTTTCAAGGCTGGTCTCCTGCTTCATCAAATGGAGTCACAATGGTGGACCAAATTCAAATGCTGTAATTCAATAAATCTTTGGCTGCCCGATGTGCAGTAAAAATTTTTTCTGACAATGAGGATGCTTAAAGGAATTTACTTCACGAAAAAAGTATTTCGACTTTATTTTTTTGCATCATAACATTAATCCAGCTTAATAAAGTACCGTAAAAACTCTAATATAAGTCGCAAAGTTTTGTACCAAACTTTGAGTGAAAAAATAGGGGTGCAACGTTTACTCGAGCTTAGCTAAAATTACCTTTAAAGAATAAATCATTAGATGGTCAGTGAGGGTTTTAAGGTACTGTTATCAAAATCGCTGTTGTCACTATCGGTCTAGGTTTCATATTCATAGTCCATTGCGATGCCCTGACAACTAAGCAATAACGCCCATGTGTGATGTCGTGATTTTGAAACTCCTTCATATTTCTCCGCAACTTGTGACATAACAGATTGCCGAAACATAGCGCCTGTATCGATTGCAGGGGGAGGGAAAAAACGAAAGTTTTTCGTATATTTTGTTAATTTTGAGTTAGAATTGAAAATTTTTATACATGTACATGCCACACTGTCATTGAGACCGTCATCTTTCATTTTAAACAAAGTTGTTTTGAGTGTAGAGTTTACCTTTAAATATACAGTACTACCAGGTTAATACAATTCTGAAGAGACCCTACAAAAACAGCATATTAAACGGGGAAACATCTTAGGCAGGAAGATCTAAAATATGCAAAACTAACATTACTCTATACTCTAGTCATTGTTATAAACATTACAAATAGCAATTATACTTCAATCACGTAACTTGTCATTATAAACATAAATATACACACACTGGCCAATGAATTAGAAACCCGTGATGAATTACTGTACTGATATGTAAAGCGGGGTCACAGGTCAGAAACGATTGTGATATGCAAATGAATGTAATCATGTGAGGTACATGCTCATTCCAAGCTGCAGATATAGAATAGGAACAAGCTGCAGCCACTCAAGTTGGCAAAATGGGGAAAACAGAAGACCTGTCTGAGTTCCAAAAAGGAGGAGTTAGGAGGGAGCCCGTCTAGCTGGAGCTACGATTTCCAGGACAGTACAACTAATGGTATCTCAAAAGGTCAGGTCTCCAAGGTGTTCAATGCGTGGAAACTAAATCCACAAGAGTTGTCGAAACGGCAGAATTGTGGATCAAAAACATTCAACACAGACAGGGACCGACGTCGTTTGAGACGGATTGTGCGGCAAAACCGAAGGTCTACTGTGGAGCAACTGACGGCAGACTTCAATGAAGGATCATCGCAACCCATCTCCTCCAGAACAATGTGCCGAGAGTCGAAGCGAATAGGGATGGGAAGTCGAATGCCAGTGAGGAAGCCCCTGGTGTCGGCAACAAACAGGAAAGTTTGCCTGCAGTGGTGTAAAGAATGGTGTGACAGGACAGTAGACGACTGGAAAAAGGTGATGTGGTCGAACGAGTCACGTTACACATTGTTTTGCACCGCTGGCCGGCAGAGAATTTGGCGGCAGCCCCACGAAGCTATGGACCCCTCACGTGTTGTGAACAAGTTCAAGCTGCAGGAGGAGGTGTCATGGTATGGGCCATGTTTTGTTGGTATGGCAAGGGTCCCCTGATATTCTTTGACAGTCGGGTGAAAGCCAAAAACTACCTGAACATTGTTGCAGATCAAGTCCAACCTGCAGTGGTACATTTGTACCTAAATGGTGACGGGCTCTTCATAGATGACAATGCTACTGTCTATTGAGCAATAATTGTTCAGGAGTGATTTTCTGAACGTGACACAGAGTTGCAACATCTGCCGTGGCCAGCGTAAAGCCCGGATTTGAATCTGATCGAGAATGTTTGGGACATGTTAGAGAGAGACATTCGTCGAAGGCATCCGCTTCCGTCTACTCTGCAGGACCTGAAGGTCTCTCTGACAAATGCATGGTCTGCAATTACCTTACCTGCATTGCAACACCTTGTAGAGTCCATGCCAAACTGTGTATGTTCTTTAATTACAGCCAAAGGTGGGTCAATACCATATTGAACGAAGGTTTCTAATTCATTGGCCTGCGTGTGTATGACAGCCTACTTGAAAAAAAAGCATCTGGTAAGAGCCTTTTTACATTTATTTTGGATCAAATGAATTAGAACAGAAACCTGAAGAGGGCTTATGCGAGGTGGGGACATGGAGATGCGCAGGTTTGGATACGCATGCACTCTGCCTGGCATAAGCGAGGTGAAAATATGTACGCTCATGGTGAGAAGGAACGTAATATGCAGGAAAAAGATCGTATTAAACGGGATAGAATGTATGGAAAATGTACTTCAAGTTAAGGGACCTACAAAAAAAGCACGTATTATGTGGAAAATCGTATTAAACGGGCACTATTGTACAACCTGTGACAATAAAGTTCGGTGAATGATGGCATATTGAGAGTGGATTGCTCGCTTACATGAAACAGCAGTTACTATCCTTCAAAGTAATCCCCGTCTATGGTAATGCACTTCTGGAAACGCCTGTACAAGTCCTGGAAACTCCTGGCGTAGTTGTTTTTAGGGATAGCCTTCAGTTGGGTCATAACATTACGTTGGATGTCTGACCACTCATAAACACACTTCAAAGAAATAGCACTTTCTCTGTAAACTGTTGTCATCATTTCACGAGTCTCTTTCGTTTGCTGATCCATTTTGGGTTTCGACCGCGCGACTCTCTTCAATGTCCTGTTTAAACACAATAAACACACTCGCAGCGCTGATTCTCTCAAATTTGTTTAAACATGTCTCGACCTGTCTGGCGCAGGATACGACGATGGTGCACTCTTACGACCTTTAGCAATTTGACGTCATTCACCGAACTTTATTGTCACAGGTTGTATATCATTTTGAACAAAAAAAAGAATGACGTTAATGCAGAAAATGAGATAGGAGAAAAAGAAGCAAGGAAATTTTAATCGTAAATGTATAAAAGAAAATTAATTTTGAATTCTGGTAATGTACTTTCAGTTACGATTGTTTCAAAGTATACACATACGGAAATGGCTGCTTAGGAATTGGGTTCTAACTTTATTATGTGATCTGGGCGACCAGTCAGACTTATTAGACAAGCCTTTAAATATATTGTAATGTATTAAGTTAATCCATTGCCTTTTTTTTTCTCCTTCACATCTGAATTAAATGTAGTGATGCATCTACAGTAAATGAAGCTGTAGGAGCCCCAGTGGATTACGTCATGACTCTCCTTGATGGCCTCACAACATTGTGCCATTATTGCGTTTTGGATAGCCCTTCACAGACCTCTACAGTCCTTACTCAGTCACCTGTATCTACAATTCATCATCCATACATGCCTGGAGTTAATGCTGGACAGATAATTACAAATTTAATAAATGTGTTCACTCCTTCTGTCGTTCAGAAAGTAAGGAAATTATGCTATTGCCCATACAATTTTAGGTATAATGCCATTTTCTTTATTAGGATCGTAAGAAAATTAAGTTGTGGAAAGCAAAGGGAATGCTTCCTCTTTTGGCTCTCCACTCTTTCTCAATAGTCTGCTAACTCTCCATTATCTACAGTTACTGGTCATTTTTAAAGATTTTCAAGTTCTAAAAATATCAATTCTAAGAAACGTCCGCTGCCTTGGGTTTAAAATATCCTCAGTTCTTGAATGCTTTTGCTGGTAAATATGTCATTTATTAGGTTGAGCAACAAGTCACTGCTGTTTGTTTTTGTTTTAATTTGAAAATTCTTGTTGATATACGAGGGTTGGGGCAAAAGTCATGGCAACTATTTTTTTTCTTGAAGATACCAGTCCGGTTGGAAAATATGACATATACAGACGAAAGGACATCCTTGACCTCATTACGCTAGTATACAGGGCAATATGGCCTTCATGGTTGCTCATCAGTGGTTGACACACGTCCTTGCTGAAACTTTCCTACCCACCGTGCTACTGTACGGTATGGTAGGACATTATTCCCAAGGGCTTCCACTAATTCACTGTGACATTCCATCGCATTTCTCCCTCGGAGAAAGGCTATTTTGATGTAAGCGCGCTGCTCAACCCGGGTTACTTCCATCTCGCACGACACTCACCACTGACTGATTTCACAGCCCTCGCTGCGCTACTACCAGCTATCACAGAGCCATCTGTTGTTCTGCATACACACTATGCCTGCAGAACTTCCACACGACACATGTATGTTTGTGATCCGTTCACATATCTACAAGAAAAAAAAATAGTTGCCATGACTTATGCCCCAACTTTCGTAGATAGGAAAGAAAATTGCACACACCTGAATTCGAACCGGGAACCTTCAGCTAATCGTGCTGACGCCCTAAAATTGAGCCACTGTAGACATGGAAGCATTATGCTATTTGCATGTCCTTTGGGTTGGTTAGAGCAGTTAACTTGTTTGCAGGTTGGGACTATCTTTCCTAATAGCGTAATATTCACCAAAGAAATAACTCGTGAATGGTCTATGAGGTTTATCATATGCCATACCTCAGATGTTTAAATTGTTTATGAAAATAGGACAGAAAATTCCACAGCATGGACTCGAACCAGGAACCCAGGAAATAGGTCTGGACATCAGTGTCGTTATGTTTAAATTTGGACTTGAAGGTTCCTGGTTCGAGTCCATGCTGTGGGATTTTGATGTTTTTGTTTTTTCGAGTCAAGTTGAAGAAAATGTCATGTTTTTTGACGCATGTTGCTGTTCGCTTACAATCACGATGGGAGAGGGTTTGAAAGAACGGCCACAGCTGGTCGTGAGATTTGTACTGCTATTCCGAAAAGGATGGCTTGATAGTGGTTTTCATGCTTCAATATGGTAATTTTAAGAATGTGACATGCTCTGGTTGGCCCTTTGAGTTTGATGAAAATTGATTGAACCAGCTTCTTCGTGAAAATCTGCGTCAATCAAGAATACGTTAATGAAGTAGCTTATTGTACTTCTGTCTTTTCTTTTTAATGTTTTCTACATTTTTGGAAGTAGAAGGTTGAAATTTGGAACATAGCTAATGATAGGTATAACTTTTACTATTTAGGGTATGTCTAAAAAGTCCGACCGGTCGCCAACAGTTTACGTTGTACGATCGGCGGCCGTTTGCTTCCGTTTGTTCGTTCATGGACAGCGTGGTCGTGAGCATTTTGCTTCAAAATGGTGTCGCAGCAAGGTTCCTCATCATATTTCGCCATCTCCTTTCTCCAAAATATATTTATTACGTATCCGGGACTCAAACACTTGTATTTTCTACTTTCGTCCGCCATTTTGATTCTGCTCACCAAGGCAGCCGACCGCGATCGGCGTTGAATTCTGGTCACGCTAATTACGACCGACGTTGGATTCCGGTCGTGTTATGAAAACGCTCATCGCGACCGGTCGTTATTTTATGAATCGAGGGTTGTCCGAATCGGGAGAAAATTTAAAATGAATAAAGCCAGTTGCGTATGCCTGCATCGTTCCCGCATCGATCAGACATAGTCGAAATTTCGAGTCAGTCATTGGTGGCTCCAAAACGAGCTTTGCGTCGGGCTTTGTCCGGTCGCGATCGGTCGGACTTTTTAGACACACCCTTAGTTTGGTTTTGATTGGCCCACTGCGATCGGAGTTACGGCTGTGGAATTTAGAGGGGACCAACTTGTTTACATGGAATATAGATATGTAAAAGAGTGAAATTTGGTTTGCATATTCCTCTAGATAAGATCTACATTTACTATAAAGCATGGACCAAATTGTCTCATTAATCGGATATCACAAATTCCTTGTGGCGTGCGGATCTTGGTGCAGCATGTTGGCAATGGCTCAGTCATTCAGTAAAAATGAATTACACTAAATTCTGGGAAGGCAAAAGCACATACTATACATAGACATACACTCACTTCCAAAAGTTAAGCACGGGGAAAAAAAATGTTAACTTCCGTAAGCCAATTGAATTAAAGATGCTAAAATTTGCTCCAAATGTAGAAGGAAGTATGCAAATATGTTAGGTGACAGCCAATCACAATTTCGCGTCAAGAAATATGCAAAACAGGCAGTCGTATAAGAAGCCGACATTGTGAAGGGTTATAGGAGTTGCATATAAGTGCTGGTAAAAGGTGTTTAGAACATTCGTAAGATTTGTTTTCAAGCTAGACGTGTTTCTATGGCTTCCAGAAGACGAATGGAAGATTCTGAACGCTGGCGGGCTGTTGGACGCATTGAAACAGGACAGTCTATTGCAGATGTTGCTCGTTTCTTCGGCGTTCATAATTCCGTCATTTCACGATTATGGAAACAATTCCAAACCAGCCAAACAGTTGTCCGAAGACCTGTAGCCGGTCGTCCAAGGGTTACGACCCCCTCGGAAGATCGCTATATTGCTGTTGTAGCCAAGCAGAATCGAAGATCGACCTCCAGTAGGTGACATCTATGGTTGCAGCGGCCATTGGTAAGACGATATCTGCCACTACTGTTCGTCGAAGGCTACACATGAATGGTCTGTACGCCCGGGTACCACGAGTTTGTGTTCCTTTATCCGTCCAATCCAGACAGGCACGATTACAGTGGTGCCGCCAGCATGTGAATTGGACTGTGTCGGATTGGGGCAACGTTATGTTCACAGATGAGTCCAGATTTGCCCTACAACCCGATGATAAGCGTGTAAGGGTCTGGAGGGAACAAGGCACACGCAATCGGCCCGAGAACGTCATCGAACATCACGCATTCCTCGTTGGAAGCATCATGGTCTGGGCAGGGAACGCATTGGGATATCGCACCGACCTGCACATCTACAGGCGAGGTTCTGTGACGGCTGTACGGTATCGAAATGAAGTCCTAGACCCCATTGTGAAACTGTACGCTGGAGCAGTTGGTCCTTCTTTCGTTTTAATGGACGATAATGCCCATCCCCATAGAGCTGCCATCGTCGACGACTTTCTGGAGAGTGAGGGGATTGCGTGTATGGAGTGGCCGGCTTACTTACCGGACCTTAATCCCATTGAAAATCTTTGGGATGCCCTCGGCCGTGCTCTATGTAGACATTTCCCACCTCCAGCCACTCTTAACGATTTGGAAACTGCCCTACAGGAGGAATGGCTATTACTGGACTCTGCGGTGGTTGATCACCTTGTAACAAGCATGATCACACGCTGTACACTTTGTATGATGTTGAGGGGTGCTCACATACCCTAGTAATGTCTTTTTTGTTGTTTGTTTTGCATTTAAACATCATTTCGTTAATGACGCAAATATGTCATCATCTTATAATTTATGTAAATTCAATATTTTTTTTAATCTCTGTATGTAATTCTTTGTTTTGTTTCATGAATAGACATAGAGATACTTACTTTCACCATTTCATGTCAATCAAAGCAGTGCTTGTCCATTTTTTGGCATTTTATCTCTCCATGCTTAACTTTTGGAAGTGAGTGTAGTATTAATGTTAGGGGCAGTTTGCACCTACACGTTGGCTGACTCCATTCCAATCAAGAATAGAATGAACACCCGAAACGTGCAATCAGTGGTGGACAACCAAGGAGCTATTGTTGTGGCTTGTGATGACGTCATAACTAACAGCCAATCGGATTTCAGCAGTAGATGCAGACTCTTGCTGCGCTACTTTTGGAAGCTGATCCACTTGAGGGTTAGAGCTGTGGGGGTAGCAATCACGTAGCTTTAGAACTATTAATGTTTTCATATGGCAGCATAGGACATGTGTTATGTCATTTGATTGGAAATATCGAGAAAGTAAAGAAGATAAAGGTCTTCTTCTTATCTAGAATGCTCCTAATAAAGAGACTATACATTTTCTGTGCATATACACTGAGTGAGCATATTATTATGACAACCTGACATGTTTATGCAAATGCGCGCGCGGATGTCGCCACAATTTTGCTAGCGGGCTGGACCAATATAAAAAGGGAAGCTGAGTGTTGTCGATAACAGGAGACGTGTTCCATTCTTCAACTATGGGTAAACGACGCGATTTAACAGACTTCGAACGTGGGATGATTGTAGGTGCTCGAAGCTGTGGAGCGAGTATCAGCAAAATAGCAGCATTCGTTGGGTGCTCGAGAGCAGCCGTCGTTAAAGTATTTAAAGAATGGACGGTTAGCCCGAAGACGGAGTCTGAACGTTCGCGTTGTGGCCGCCCACGGATGGTTGATGATCGGACAGAACGGAGACTGTCACGACTGGTAAAGGATAACAGAAGGGCAACTGTGCATCAACTCACTGCTGACCTTAATCAGGGGTCCTCCAAAACGGTCTCTGAATCCACTGTCCGCGTCACACTGCATCGCATGGGATACGGAAGCCGAAGACCTGTCCGCACACCAACAAGAGGAAACGACTCCAATTCGCTCAGGAGCGCAAGGACTGGACTATCGAGCAGTGGAAACAAATCATGTGGTCTGATGAGTCACGATTCCAGTTACATCATGCAGACGGCTGCGTGAGAATCTGGCGGAAACGGCACGGAAGCATGGACCCCGCATGCAAGAGTACAACCCTTCAGGCCGGTGCGGGCAGTGTTATGGTCTGGGGAATGTTTTCCTGGCATGCGTTGGGTCCATTAATAGGTGTTGAACAACGTCTGGATGTCACAGCATACTTCCGTATCGTCGCCGATCAAGTCCACCCTGTCATGTTGATGGCGTACCCTAGTGGAGATGGCTACTTCCAGCAAGACAATGCGCCATGCCACAGAACTCGTATTGTGCAGGAGTGGTTCCAGGAACATGAGGGGACTTTACCTTACTTCGGTGGCCCCCACAATCCTCAGATCTCACTCCAATTGAGCATTTGTGGGACGAAGTCGAACGAACCATCAGACGACTGGATCCACCACCCTCCAATCTAGCACAACTAGACAGTGCTATCCATCAGGCATGGTGTCAGATTCCTCCCACGACCTTCCAACATCTCGTGGAATCAGTGCTACGAAGAATCACTGCAGCATTAAAGGCAAAAGGTGGCCCAACGAGATACTGACAGGGTGGTCATAATAATATGCTCACTCAGTGTAGAATGATTAGGTTTACTAACAGTATTCCTGTAATTTTAATTTTGATTCTATTAACAACAGGAGCTGTATTTTCAAAAAGACTCTACACCTCTTTTGGATCCTTTACTTGCCGCTCGACGGAATCTGTTGAGTCATTTGCCACGTATCGTATCAGCTTTATCGACGATGTGGCATGCGATGCAAGTGGCTGAGAAAAGTTCGAGTGCTCAGCAGCACCCTTGTTGGATCATGGGCACACCAAAGGTAAATCCGAATGTTCTGTATTTTATGATTGTGGCGTTGGGAAGAAAAAAATGGGATTAAAATTTTTGCTAGTTTTGTAATTGTAATGTTATCTTGTGCAGGCAATTAAGCAGAGGATATTGGAATTGTTAAGCCCAGTCATTCACCATCATGGAGTCAACTTCATGGCTGCTGTAGCTGTGGCTTGGATTGAGAAACGGAAAAAGGGGCTTGTTAATAGCAAACGGGTAAGCAAGCTTTTACTAATATTAAAATAATTGAATGTACGAGGGCGTATTGAAAAGTAATGCCTCCATGGCCCGAGAGGGATTCCGGGGTTGTTGTCGACACGAGGATCGAATGGCAGCTTTGGATTCCTCTTCTGCAGCACGATAACGCCCGTCCGCACACGATCGCCACACATCAGAGGGGGTTGCAGCGCCTACAGTTGAAAGATGAAAAACTGCAGTTCAAAAATTAAAGACTTTGCACCTTGCGACTTTCACCAGTTCCCAAAGAGGAAAGAGCACCTTAGGGCATGAGTTGCGTTCTGACGACGAGGTGAAACCTGCCGTTCGGTCTTGGTGTCGACAACAACCCCGGTTACTTCCTCTCTGACGGGTTCACCCGACTAGTCACGCGTCGGTACTATGCGTGGAAAGGGATGGGGACTATGTCGAAAAGTGAATAGTGCATTACATAGAGGAGAAATGGGAGTGTCAGATACAAAAAGAATTTTGAAAATTGCTTAAAAAATAAAAAAGTTACAGCCATGGAGGCATTACTTTTCAGCCCACCCTCGTATAAGGATAAATCGAAAATTTTTGAATGATATGATTTGATTAACCTGGATTAATGTTATGATGCAAAAAAAAATAAAGTCGATTTTTTCCATGGAGTTTACCTTTAAGACTCGGCTTGGTGATTAATTGGTTGTATTTTTTGTTGTCTTTTTATTCTAATGGAATACAATAAATACAGTCAATTCTCGTTAATACGAAATTCCGGTTAATAAGAAGACATTTTGTGGTCCGTCCCCGAGAAAGCAATTACTATGTAAAATTTTCTGCTTTATACGAACATATTTTCATTAAAATACGGTTTATACGAAGAAAAATTTCATAATTTTATTGAAAAATAAGTCCTTTTAGGAACAATTTTAATGATAAAATTTCAGATTTCGAAGTGTAAACTTAATAAAAATAATTTTCAAAGTCATTTCGTATGTGATTGCTTCTGAATTATTCGAATAAATGAATACTCGATTTTTTTAATCAGTCGATACTTTTTATTCGATAATTTTAGTCGATTATTCGATAAAAAAATATCGGTTATTTAGTCGAATTTTTCAAACTAATGAATCACGAGCTTTCAAACTAACGGGAAATCTGATTCGCCAAATCTGATTGGTTCAGCTATTCAGATCTGAAATCCTGTCACATGGCGCTCAAATCTTTATTTAAACAAGTGCAATATCTGCATCGTTTCAAAATCAATTTTCTCATCGCTACAACGCAGTTATCTAATTTTATTACAGTCAGGAATTTTATTCAATGTCAGCTTCAAGCAAAAGGAAACGAAAGGATCTTTCGTTAGATCTTAAGTTACAAATTCTGAATGCAGCGGAAAAACCAAATGCTATAAAAGGGTAGGTTGCTAAAGACTTTGACATTCCACCGTCAACATTATCAACAATACTTAAAAACTCGGAAAAGATAAGACAACAGGCTTAATTGAGTGCGAAAAGAAGAAAACGAATGCGAAAAGCAGCACACGAAGACATGGAAACGGTACTTTTAACATGGTTTAAACAAGCAAGTTAACATCTTTTCTATTCCGGTATACATGTAGTACAATACAGTGCTGTAGAAATTACTGTAAGCTTTTTTTCTATAATGTACTGTACGCTGTATTTGTTTTAGGCTCGACAAAGAATATTCCCATTAGCGGCGATATTCTAAAAGAAAAAGCTAACTAGTTTGCAAACCACCTGAACATTGAAAATTTCGCGTGCTCTAGTGACGAAACAACGCTGACGAAACTGCCCTATTTTATAATCTTCTGCCCGAGAAATCTTATCATTTAAATTCAATCTGCTCCATCAAATCAGAGAATGTTAGAATTGATGGAGGAAATTAAATCTTATATATTGTACATTCAGGATGTTCCTGAAGACTTATTTCCATTATATTGTAAAGTCAATAATGATTTAGAAAAAAAAATTGTTTTAGCGCGAAAACAAACTGTTATTACAGATTTTTGTAGGAGAGATGAATAAAAATTATTTCTAACTTAAAGTACTCTATTTCCGTGCTTATTTCATAACACTTTTAGTATTGTTGGTTTATACGAAATACGAATAATACGAAAAAATTTCTTGGTCCCCACGATTTCATATTAACGAGAATTGACTGTAGTTTGCTTACAGCAATAAGTTTCTTTAGTTTGTAATGTTATGTTCATAGGCATTTCATATAGGATTGAAAATATAGAGTAATTTTGTATTTAAAAATTAAATTAGTGGGTTGTTGCTTCTTTGGCAGTACTGTGATTGATGTGAAGTTCTTTTCTAGGTGATCCTTTCAGCTTCAGAGGAACAGACTGTCCTTGTCAATCTTGTAGGTTCTGTCAAGGTGATGCCTGTCGATACCCTCATCCAAACTGTGCGTCAAGTCGTCAAACAACCGTTGCCGACTAATGCCAGTGCTGTGGTAAAGTTTCGATTAGTTTTTACTAAATGCTAAAATATATTTTTAAATAGGAATTTTCACTAGAAATTTCAATTTAATCCTAATATAGGGTTTGTATAAAAGGTACCGGGAACAATGTTTTCCTGACATGACTGTAGTTCACAACGCGCTCACACCGTGTGTGCTCGGTGGTGTGGGGTCTGGCCTTCAAAACGCGCCAAGCATGAGTCGCCTTCCAGCGTTTGTTCAGGCTAGATCGAAGTTTTAGTGGACCCCTGTCGAGTGACTCGGTTGCAAGCTCAAAATGCAGCGAACGATTGAACAGCAGTATGCCACCAAATTTTGTTTTGGACCGGGGAAATTAGGTACGGAGAAGTTGGGCATGATTCGCCAAGTGTTCGAGGATGAAAGCATGTTACAAAGATGTGCAGTTCTTAAGTGGCACAGGCTCTTCAAAGATGGACGAGAGGGTGTGGAAGATGAGCCTCGCAGAAGAACGTTGCTTTTTACCTAGAAGTGCTAAGAAGGCTGAAGGGAAGGGTCAACCGGGTGAGGCCAGCCATCACCAGAAATTGGAAATTGCATCATGACGATACACCCACCCAGACCTACTCTAAGGTGACTGACTACCTGTCGCAAAACGGTGTGGTGACGATTCCCCAACCCCCTTACAGTCCTGACTTGGCCCCAGTAGACTTTTTCCTATTCCCAAAAGTGAAATCCTCCCTCAAAGGACATCACCATGGGATCCTAAATGCCGTCAAAAGAAGCTTGCACACGTACCCTTACGGACCTTCCAGAATCCGACTACCAGGGAGCCTTTGAGTCGTGGAAAAGTCGCTGGCAAAAGTGGGTCGATGCTCAAGGGATGAGTTTTGAAGAATTAAAAATTTTTTATTGCAATATCTGAAATAAATCTATTTTTCCGAAACTTTTCCCGATGCTTTTTATACCCACCCTGTAAGTTCACTAATATGTTTGTGTGCGATCAAAATCTTTAAACAAGTCACACTCTATTCTCTTCATTATGAAGGAAATTTTTTTTATTTGATTTAATACGAGGGCAGTCCAGAAAGTAGTACCCGTTTACACATATCGATGGCGCCACTGATCCAAATGAAAGCATAAGTGTCATTTAGTGCGTGGTTTGAGTTTTGTGACTGTTTAAAATGGAAAAGTGCGAGCCGTCTTCCGTTTTTTGAATGCAGAAAGTGTCCGTCCCAGTGAAATTCATCGCAGAATTACGGAAGTTTACGGCACGGGAACTTTGGATGAGTCATGTGTAAGGTGTTGGGTTTGAAACTTCAAAAAGGGATGAGCTATTGTGCACAATGAACAGTGGTCAGGTCGCCCATCCCTTATCACCGACGATCTCAAGAAACGTGTAGATGATTTCATCAGGCAAGATCGGCGCGTAAAACTTAGTGAAATGTTCGTCGGAAAGCATTTTGGGCACCCACCTTGTGCAAATTTTCCTGTAATTCAGATGGTCCGTAACGATTTCGTGGAGCAGTGCTCGTGAAATTTCAGGGAAATGCGTACACATTTCATTAAGTTTTACGCGCCGATCTTGCCTGATGAAATCATCGACACATTTCTTGAGATCTTCGGTGATGGGCGACCTGACTGCTGTTTATTGTGTACAGTAGCTCGTCCCTTTTTGAAGTTTCGAACCCAGCGCCTTACAGATGACTCATCCATAGTTCCCGTGCCGTAAACTTCCGTAATTCTGCGATGAATTTCGCTGGGACGGACACTTTCTGCATTCAAATAACGAATGACGGCTCGCACTTCACATTTGGCGGGATTTTCTATCTTCTTTTCCATTTTAAACCGTCACAAAACTCAAACCACGCACTAAATGAACTCGAAATTCGACCTCGGCAAAGCTAAGATGTTGGCATCGATACCTGCATCGTATGCTTTCATTTGGATCAGTGGCGCCATCGATATGCGTAAACGGGTACTACTTTCTGGACTGCCCTCGTATAAAGTTTTCAAGAATCTTAAGTTTAATGATTTGTTTAAAAATCCATAAAACGTATGATAACCGCACGTTCACTAATGTAGGCTTGTCTTTTGCAGAAGGTAATACCGCTAGAAGTTAGCATGTTACAGTTCTTCTTCTCTTACGTTCAAACATTGTCTGGATCAGTCTTATTAGAGTCATGGGCCTCTTTACTAGGGCTTTTGAAAGAAGGTCTTCAGTTGGGTTTGGCTCCACCAGCTCAATTTTTGCTCTTAGGGTTAGCTTATCTTTTTTTTTTTTGTTTTTTTTTGTTTGTTTGCTTGTTTGTTTTTTTAATTGAAAAATACAATAGATTCTGGTTATTTTGACCACCGATCAATCGTCTTTTCCATGTATTTGGGACAAACTCAAAGAACGAAACCGTTGATTTGGGACGGTTTATGATGAACAACACAGGATATGGGAAACACAAACTCTGGCACGCATGAATCCTGGGGTCAAGGCATCAAAAATTGGGGAGTACAATGCCTGACACCGCTCCCATGCTGAGGAGGGATGGGAAAGAAAACCAAAAATACGTGAATCATTTACAACAAGCAGTTGTAAGCAGTTCAACAACTCTAAATCTGCGTTATGTTTTAGATGGTAGTATTTAGGAGGGGGGGGGGGGTCAAACCACTGCAAATTTGACGCTCTGGCAGTGTTTAGTGGTACTGCACCAAGTACTACTTTGTATCCTCAAGCACTCTAGGGATGTCGCTTCCCAGTGGCACCACGCATTTTCAAATGCATTAGTTCTTTCATATTGATTGTAATGACTTTATGACCGCCCCTTGTAAAACAAGCAATACACGTCGTTCGTAAACGGAAAATCGGCATGTTCTTTGAAACCGCTCATGTGCTTGTTTGGTGTAAACCTCACAAACTTGACAAGCTGGTGAATTTCATCCAGTTTAATGTTCTCATGTTCAAAAAGTGAATCACAGAACAAATTTGAGATGTGGCTGGTGTCTTAATTTTCTGACAAGGAGACTCCATATACTCTGACTCACCAAATTTCATAAAAAAATTCTACGAGTAGCTTTCATCCAATTACCGTAAATTCTCTACTAAAATGCGAATAATTTTGGCCTACTTAAATTTGCTGGATCATATTATACAAAAGGATTAATATCAGCCCTGCAACGACGACTGCGACCGCAGGAGGTTTTGTCTGGAGGGGATTTTGTCCTGATGAAATTATCTTGTAATATACAGAGTCTTTATAATTAAAGTTCCATTTTGACATGCTTTCAGTAAATGGTGGGGGCCACATTCAACATGTAACTCAATTTTAGTAACGATTAAAGACTTGTTAACCCGTGTCTTCGTGTCTAATTTCGTATACGAATATTGCATAGAGCGCCATTCCATGCTGGTGGTGACCTTTTGAACTAATTTTTTTTTTTTTTTTTTGGTGGGTATGAACTTCCCATGCCCTCTTGTATAATATTACCAAGTATTATAGCTTTTGGTCCGGTAGTTTTTTTTTTTATGGGCATGTCCAAAGATAATAAAATAACAAGGATTGCTTATGCGATGCTACCATCTAGTGAGGAAATTTGCAAACAAACTAACTGTGAAGTCACACCTAGACTCGACGAGCAGGCAGCGCAGGAGAAATGCTTGGAATACGCTGTCTCGTGTAATATAATTTAATAACTACTTAGAAAAACCAAAACTCGCAACGCTTAAAATATTTGACATTTCCAAAAGATAAATGTTGAAAATTTTGGGTGAACAAATTTAAACGCATTAAAAATTCAATCTGAAATCATGCCATGATTACACTGAATATAGTGGAGCAGACGTTCTTCCAGCGAGATCTTCAATACGACTTGTTAGGTCTACCAGCGGGAGACTACCACCTCGAAAAATTTTGAAGAAGAGTGCTTTAAAATTAAATAATACCGGTACTTAAATTTTTAATATCAGACAGTAGCATCGACGTAGCCAAACGGGCAAAGTACCTCCCCCCCCCCCACCTCAAGTCTAGTAAACGTATTTTTGAGTGAGCACCCAACCCCTCTCGATGTTTAGGAAAATGAGAACATTCGTCTGTATTAAGTAATTGAATTTAATGAGGACAGAATACACTAGTCCTCAAGTGTCCCGATTAAGCGGAATCTACTGTATTTATTTCAGCTTTACTAATCCATTAAAGCTTTTGTTTCTCGTTTTTACATGTGATAAAAATTATGGATTTGTTTGATTAGAATGTTGTACAAGAAAATCTCATTATTATTATTATTTATTATTACTACCAAAAAAATTACTTTGTGTATTAAATGAAATTAAACAAGGGTAATCCCTTTTGCAGAATACTAAATGAATTCGTTCAGCATGCACCCATGTTGGAAGATAAAAAAGATCTGAAGGATTTGCAAGTATGACCAGGCCATTTTACTTAGAAACTGACAAACACAGAAATTTAATTAAAATTATATTAACATATAAAAACTTTTTATGCCTTAATACAATTTTAGGATATTACCCAAAAACTGATCGAAGCAGTCAGTTCAGTTGCAGGGGCTTGTCTAGAACAGACAACCTGGCTACGACGCAGCCTTGCAGTTCGACCAGGACCTCAGCCCGACATACCGGATTCTGATTCGGATGTAGATGGTAAGAGATGTTTATTCTTGGATGTGGATAAGAAAACTTTAGTGCTGCTTAAGTTTCTTGAGCACTGCTGTTTGTAATTTGGGGCAGAGCAAACCTTGAAATCTCAATCTGAAACTACCACCGACGGAAGCAAGAAAAACGCTTTGCCAACTGTGTTCAATGGAATGAATGGGGGAGATAGTCAGTACAGTGTTCAAGCATTATCCATTTTAGCTGAGGTAAATAAACTGTTTGGTCACAAATTAATTACTGTTTTATTCCAAAAAGTTCTTATTCACTGGAATCATGATCTTAATGAATCGTTGATTTCTCGTAATGATTTCCTTTGTGTTTTGTGGTGTGTTTTTTTCCCTTAATCGTAGATGTTGGCCCCCATGTTGGATGTCATTTATGTAAGTGACGAAAAAGAGAAGGTGATCCCTCTTCTGAATAACATCATGTGCAATGTCACACCTTATCTTAGAAATCACAGGTTATTATTATGATTAATTGGCTCCTAGTGCTTAAAGGTAAATTCTACGCTCAGTACGACTTTGTTTTAAACAAATGAGGAAGATATCAATAATCACTTAGCTTATATAAACATTTTCAATTTGAACTCAAAATTAATAAAAGATGCGTAAAACTTTTATTTTTTCTCTTCCCCCTGCGATCAACATTGGTACTATGTTTCAGCAAAGCGTGATGTCACACATTGCAACAAGTGTTATCGGGTTGTCAGGGAAGCTATAGGGCATCGCATTTCGTATACAAATAAGAAAACCAGAGTGTAATGACTTTGATAACAGTGATAGCAATATGCAAGGACGGTTAGCAGAACTTCTTCTATCTACAGATGTCCCAAATTGATGTTTACACTCTTTGAAATGTTACAGCTCAACAACAAAATGAGATAGAAATATAAGGTTTGTTGTGTATGTTCCAGATGGTGATGGAAAAGCATAGCAACATGTTCATTGGTGTTCATTTCGGCATAGCAACATGTTCATTGGCTGGAAAAGCATAGCAACATTCAATCACAGATGGTTAGGACAAAGAAGAAGTGCTATGGAGTTCCCGCCTCGATCTCTCGATTTAACCCTCTCGACTTCTACCTTTGGAGAACTTCTACCCACAAAGACTGACGGAATTATGAGATCAGATTGAACATTCCATCAATGATATTCCATTAGCTACAATCCAGTTGGTATGTCACTCTGTTCGACGCTGGTGTTGGGAGTGTACTGTGGCAGAAGGTGTACATTTTGAACGTGTACGGGCTTAAGGAAGTTTAAGGAATAAAATACAATAAACCTTATATTTCTATCTCATTTCGTTGCTGAGTTATAACGTTTCAAAGAGTGCATACATCAATTTAGGACACCCTGTATATGTAAGCTGTTGAAACGGGATCTTTTGCGATATGCACCACCAGAGTTTGTACAGGTTTCCCCCAGCTTGCTGCGGCAGATAGGCCTACCTCCTTCCTTCAGTGCATAGCACCTATGTTTGTCACGGTCTTTGTTCTTGAAGATCACCAGAATTAGCCATGTTTAGAGTTGGAACAGAACCTACTTTCAATGAATTTCATATTTAATTGACAATGAATTTAAAACAGCAGATTGTAGAAAAAGCACTACGCTTCAAAATGAACTGAGCACCTGATGCTGTTTGCATTTGGATATCAGTTCCCTCGCTGGTGAAAGGTAATCCACTGCTTCTTAATCGATTCTGATTGTAGAAATCTATGAAACGTGAAGTTTCTATCAGATTTGTATAAGGGTCGTACAAATGAGAACGAAAATTTGTGTGGGGAAAAAAAAAGACGACTTGTAGGATCGTAAGTTTTTGTTTTCAACAATTGTGAAACCCCACATGCAAATTGAACAATAGGTTGCAAGTGTTGCATCACGTGAGAAAGAACGATAGCTCACGCTTCGAAGCTCTGCGAGTGATCGCTTCATCCAAACAACAAAACCCCCGAAAAAAGCAAAAGTAAGGGGAAGGTGGTGTTTTTTTGATCGCAAGGCCCGATTTTACTGGACTTTCTTGAAAAAGGCACGACAGTTAACGCAGCCCGACATGGGGAAACATTGAAGGCACTGCGCGCGGCCATCAAATGCAAGCGTCCTGGACTTCTTACAGAAGGAGTGCTTCTTCTATGCGATAACGTGTGTCTACACACCTCGAAAGAAACGGTAGACCTCATATAAGTTCAACTGGGAAACAATGCAGCATCCACCTTACAGCCCTGACTTTCACGTGTTTGGGGATCTCAAGAACCATCTAAGAGGCTGCACGTTTCAGTCGGATGATGAAGTGAAGGAAGAGGTTTTGGAATGGTTCCACACACAACCGAAAGACTTCTTCTGTAATGGAATTAAACGCCTTGTCACACAGTAAAGGGATTTTAAATTCCTTGCATACACTTTGGATAAAATAAATGATTTTTGTTTTCATTTGTACTTACTTACTTACTTTTTAAACCCGCTTATCCGTTAGGGTCGCGGGGGCAGCAGCCCTATGGAGGATCTCCAGCGATCGCAATCTTCCGCCATCAGGCGCATGTCCTCCCTGGTAATATCCAAGTGACTCGAACCCAGATTCTCCATGTAGTCTAGCCACCTGGTTCTAGGCCGACCCCTTGGTCTCTTACCCACCGGCTTGGAAAATAAAAACTGCCTAGGAAGACTAGTTTGCGGCATCCGTATCACGTGGCCATACCAGCGCAACTGAGATCTCTCAATGCGGAGAAGTAGCGGCTCAACACCTGAAGATTCCCTTATTGTGCTGCTGTACACTCTATCTAGTAGGGTAACACCTGCCACACCTCTCAGAAATCTCATTTTGGCCGCTTGTACCTGCGATCGCACTTTTTCGGTCATTACCCAAGCCTCATGACCATAGGTGAGAATGGGGACAAAGATAGATTTGAAGATGGAGAGCTGGCTTTGTTACCACGGATCGCCACAGTTCACGTCTGACACAGCTTTCATTTGTATGACCCTTATATTTACATACTAAACATAGAGCAATTTAAAGACGTTCTGATAAATAATTTCTCGTGACAGGAAATGACCATGTTCCGCCTATTCTTCTGGGAGGATCAGAGGGCCACTTTTCAATCTTCCGAGGCATTTTTCTTAATAAAATATTAGGATAAATCGAAAAATTTTGAATAATATCTACTTTATTAACCTGGATTAATGTTACGATGCAAAAAAATAAAATCTAATTTTTCCGTGGAGTTTACCTTTAAGCCAGATTTTCTGTTCATTTAGAATTTAATGTTTTTGGCACAAGAATAAAATACGAAGAGGTATCCAAAGACCAGACACAAATATAAAAAAGTACAAGGGAGAATTGGAAAGTAATGGTAATTTGCATTTCATAAATTAATTTCAAACAATTCAGAACAAACTACAGTATTGGGTCAAATCTAAGCCGAGCCTTAAATTTTCATGGCATTTTGGAGGGAAAAAAATTCACTCCAAAGTTGTGACTAAAATTTCATTCCTCTGATTTCTTTCTGAATATTAAAAGTTTGCCCAATCTTCGGTTGCGTTCATGATCTGAATTTATTACTGCATTATATCTACATAATAAATAAATGGTTTTCCATAGTTTGAGAATTTATATTAAATTCACGCAGAAAAGTTATGAAAGCTGGTGTCAGTGAATGTTAGCGACGGCTGGCCGTGAAGTTCCGACGGGAATCACGGTCACCCGTCGCTAATGTTCGCCACACCGGCTTTCGTGACATTATTTTTTTTCCATTGTGATTTTCTTAATAAATAAATACGAAATGGTCTTAATCATGCACAATGTCGTATTTATAATTATCTAAGGTGCGTCTCAAAAGTTTAAAGAAACATGTTTTTGTTCAAACGAAGGTACATACAAATGCTTTAATTAATGGCTGTACCAGGCACTTAAAAGAAACTCCTGAAAAAATTATTCATGAAAACATAATAGAAATAAAAAATATTCAACAAAATGGAATTTTGCGTGTCTCAAAAGTTTAAAGAACGACTGAAAAAACATTGCATGAATTATACAACAGTTTCATGAATTGAACGACCATTTGCCTTGATTGTTTCAAATACTCTGTTCGGCATTGAGTTTATGAGGTTGAACAATGTTTCTGGTCTTACATTGTACCATGCATCTTCAATTGCTCTTTTCAATTCATCAGTCGAAGAAAATTGACGTCTGCCGGCATAAACCTGGCATAAACTGCACGAGACATGATTCCCCATAGATTCTCTATAGGGTTTAAGTCTGGGCTTCTTGGGGCCACGTCATAACGTAAATATTTTGTTTTCTGAACCACTCCATTGTTGATCGTGAAGTATGGATGCTGGCGTTATTCTGCTGGGACACGGAATTCCAGGCCACACTAATGATCACAGACGGGAACAGATACTGTGTAAGGGTTTCTTGGTATGTCAGCGAATTTTCTCTTCCACTGATGAAAGCCAAATTTGTGGTACCGCTGAATTGCGAAGTCGCCCCAAACCATGACAGAACCACCTCCTTGTTGTCTTGAGTAAAAGGTCTTCGGTTCCTGTCGTAGGTCGTGCCTGTATGATGCCTACCCATCAGGACCATCCAAGTTCCACTTCTTTTCAACACTGACAACACCGACATCCATTCGTCTTTCCAGGCCATGTGTTCTTGTGCCCAACGTAGCCTTTCTTGAATGCACTTGGCAGTCGGAGGCGTTTCCTTCATCTTATTTGGAGACAACATGTCCACTCGCAATTATTTGCCGGTGTACAATGTCTTTCGATATGTTTAACTAGTCACGTCTTGTATCTGGCGAACAAAAAGATTTTGTGTGGCTGCCAGTCGTATAATGCGTCTGTCATCGCGAGTTGAGGTAACTTTGGGACGACCAGGTCGTGGTTTTTGGTGGAATGATGAACTCCTCTTCAAAACATTATAAACCCCTCCTGTGGATCTTCCAGTAATTGTGACAATATCAGCAACAGATAGTCCGTTGGCTTTCAATCTCCAGATTTCAGCCACTTCATCGATTGTGAATTGAGATTGGCGAGGCATTGTCGTAGGTCAATTGTGAGTGGAAGAAAAGCTTTCTTTGAAAAAAATGACTAACTCTGCAACAGATTAATACCCTGTCACTTGCAAATTTACATATTGGACGTTTCCATTCAGCATCTGAGGGTGGTTCTTTAAACTTTTGAGACGCACCTTAAAATAAAGGTAAATGTAACAAGAAGAGAACGCAACACCGCAACAGGGATGGATGAAGGGAGGGGGTGTTAACAGTTTCTCCCAGAAAGTTAGGGAACAACTCTCAAAATTTATCGATGAAATTAACCTCTTCCATGCTTTTATTCCATTTAGAAAAGATTTAGGATATCCTGCAAGATTATTTCAATCATTGGGTATTCGACAATTTCTAATCATTTACCGATAATCTTGTTTTTTTGCACGTCCTTAATACAACATAGTCCCAAAAGTGTATTCATGCACATCTCTCACAGTAATAAAATATAGCATCCCTTAAATGAAAAATGATTTAGGAAACGTGCATGAAACCCAAAGTAAAAATTAGCTTTAAAAATTAACTTTAGTCAAATTCTTCATGCATACTGCGATTTATCCGTACTCAAAAAAAAAGTTCGCAAAAAAAGTTCTGTCTGAACGGCTCTCCCAAAAGTTACATTTTGCTGTCTATCTTAAATTAATATACAAAGGTGGGCTAAAAAGTAATGCCTCCATGGCTGTAACTTTTTTATTTTTTAACCGATTTTCAAAATTCTTTTTGTTTCTGATACTCGCATTTCTCGTCTATGTAATGCACTATTCACTTTTTGACATAGTCCCCATCCCTTTCCACGCATTGTACCAACGCGTGACTAGTCGGGTGAACCCATCGGAGAGGAATTCCGTGGTTGTCGTCGACACGAGGATTGAATGGCAGCTTTGGATCCTCTTCTGCAGCACGATAACGCCCGTCCGCACACGATAGCCACACATCAGAGATGGGTTGCAGCGCCTACAGTTCAAAGATGAAAAACTGCAGTTCAAAAATGAAAGACTTTGCACCTTGCGACTTTCACCACTTCCCAAAGAGGAAAGAGCACCTTAAGGGGCACGAGTTGCGTTCTGACGACGAGGTGAAACCTGTCGTTCGGTCTTGGTGTCGACAACAACCCCGGAATTCCCCTCCGACGGGTTCACCCGACTAGTCACGCATTGGTACAATGCGTGGAAAGGGATGGGGACTATGTCGAAAAGTGAATAGTGCATTGCATAGAGGAGAAATGTGAGTATCAGATACAAAAAGAATTTTGAAAATTGGTTAAAAAATAAAGTTACAGCCATGGAGGCATTACTTTTCAGCCCACCCTCGTAATTTGATTGATTATCATTTTGAAATACTATGTAATTGATTTTACAATGGCAGGTTAAATAGGATGAGCGTCGGGATGGTTTTCGACTTCATTTTTTGGGATAAAAAGGTCGGCTTATATTCGAGCCAATACGGTAAATTGTATTTTGGAAACTTTATTGCCTCATTTTTCAAATTAATTGCAACATTTGTTATGCAGAAGTCCTAACATATAACTAGTTTTTACCCATGTCAAAAGTTTTGTTCAGCAGATTGCAAATCCACCTTCGGACAGTTTTTTTCATGTTGCACCATAAGCTTCTGTGATTGTCTTTGCGATAATGCCATGCATATCCTAAGACATCGTTGCCATTACAAAACAACGCCATGCCTATCTCAAAGCATTTTGTACCTTGCCAGCACTTTTTGCGATCTTGGATTTTTTCCTCACAGGTGTTGATGTAAATGTCCACACCATGCTTTCTTGTTTGAATTAAGGTTGGTAATGGAAATTCTGCGACAAACTCACTTTATAGTCTTGACTTGCACCAAGTGACTACCATTTGTTCATTCTGCTAAAGAAGTTCCTTAGAGGTTAGCATTTGCAGACTGACCATGAAGTGAAAATGACCGTCTGAAGCTGCTGAATGAATTTCTTGACAAGGATATACAGAGCCTAATTTATGTTGAAAAATGAGGCAAAAAATAAAGTTTCCAAAATACAATTTGGCTTGCTCTGAATGTTTGAAATTAATTTAAGAAATGTGCAAAGTTCTTTGGCATCTTTTATGTTCCCTCATTGTAGTGATGTTCTGCCAGTCTTAAAACAAGAGTGCCACTTAAAACACTTTGCACAACTCATTGCATGATTATCATTATACTGCCAGCTCATTTGAAAGGTCTCCATTTCAGTTTTGCCGAGTTTGGTGCAGAATTTGATGTTAGCTAAAAACACAAAGATGCCCATACACAAATTCATGTGACATAATTCCCCAATGTTCACCAAACCATGCCATTCGGCATACAAACAAATAAAGGTGACGAGTGCTGCAGGCACAGACGCCCATGCTGCCATCTGGTTTTATTCTATAGAATTAGTCTCGAAACTTTTTTGATACCACCTCGTATTTCAAAACTTTTTAACTTTACTATCAATTTGGTACTGTACTAGCCAGCACAACGTTCCAAGTTTCCGTGCTTGCTCACAATTATTGGCCAATCTGAGCAGCTACCAGTACACTCGCAAAGCTTGGCGACGTGATGCTTTCGAACTTCTGCTCGATTCAGGATTTTTCCAAATGACGGAGTCTTGTATTGGATTTTGGCAAACGACCATCGATAATTTGATGACTCACGACAAGACGACATTTAGGGATTTAATGTGTAAGGAGCTTTATACAAACTATTCAAATAATTAATTCACTTTAATAATATAAAAAGTCGTTCTTATTTGATCTAGCGTATTTAATGTCATTTTTATAGCCAGGGTTACAATGACACAATCAGGATCACTCAATCTGTTCAGTTCAAAGGAGCAAGAGTACGAGCAACGGGCCCAGCTGCTGAAGCGTGTTGCTTTCGTCATTTTCAGCGGTGATGTTGACCAATATCAAAACTTCATGCCTGAAATTCAAGGTGAACAATGATCCCATAACCGGCCCTATTACTTTTGTGCCATGTTAACTGATAAAATAGTCAATTAATTAAAAAAGAAATGAAATGCAAAGCAAATGTTCTTGAGATTTATTAGCCAGTTCATTATTCTTGGTGTTAGGCAACTGTAACTTTTTTTTGAACTGCTTGTTGAATTCTGGCTTGTTTAGTCATACAGGGAGTCCGGAAAAGGACTGATGTTTTTAAAATGGAATGGCAGTCAACTGGCGACAGTTATTAAAGTTCTTCTTGGAACTTAACAAATGCGTTCACTCACATGATTAGATCTTCGAGTAAGAGGATTGTTCAATAGAAACATGTTTGGACTTGCAGTCACGAAGGTACCGCCTAAACAACGTAAACGGTAGTTTCTAAGCATTGTTTTAAGTACTACTGTAGTGAGGCATCTGTCTCGCATATTAGCTGTTTGCTTTCTTTCTGAGCTGTTTCTAAGTTGGTAGATGGTGTTCATGGTAGACAATCTGTCAAAAGATAATCTGCATGCTGTTATTCAATTTTTGGCAGCTGTCAGCCAATGGAAATTTTTACGCGAATGAAAGTTGTATACAGCGACTGTAGTTATTCTCGTATGGCAGCGGTTGAATGGTGAAAAGAAGGGAATCCACGAAGGATTTGGCTCGCCCAGGACATGCTTGTGTTGCAGCATCAGATGAAAATGTGAGACTGTTGGAAATTGCTGTCCGTGCCAATAGATGCATTAACGTTAGAGAAGATTGTGAAATGTTGATTATCAGCGTGAGAACTGTTCATTCCATTATTCCGAATGCTGACGTAAAGTTTGCTGTTAAGCAGTAGTTCTGCCAACAACCGCAGGAATCTTACCAGATGGGAATCTAGAGATTAGTGCACCAAAGTGACTATTGCCTTAATGCTTCTTTTCAAAGTCTTTGAATGACCATTACTTCCCAGCTGCTAAATGTGTTTCTATTGAACAATCCTCGTACACATAGACCATATCATCACAAGAATCTGTTCCACTTAATAGATTCATAAGTTGCTGTGTTTTTAATCTGATCTGAATATTTATTTATTTTTTAATGGAAAAAAAAAAAAAAAAGAGAGAAAAGCTTTTCGAACATCACTTTTGCTTCTGTGCAATTACTCAAGAACCATGTTAAATTTTGTCTGTTCACTTTGTTTTGACAGAAAGGCTGTCCGAGAGCCTTCGTCTTCCTCAGGTTCCAATGGTTCAGTCTCAAGTGTTTTTCTGCTTCAGAGTGCTACTCTTGCGCATGTCACCCCACCACATCACCTGTCTGTGGCCTATCATCATCACCGAGATGGTAAGTACATTACACACGTTGTCTCAAACCCTTAGAACCAAAATTCTACAGATGTTAGAGGACTATAAACCGAGTATTTTTGAGATAGTGAACCAATTGGAAATGCATATTTCAGGCACCATGAGAACTTGGATAAATCATATGTGTGAGGAACATTTTTCATAATCTACTTTCATTACCGTAAGTTCTCTACTATAATGCGAATAATTTTGGCCTAAAAAAGCACCTAAATTTGCTGGATCGTATTATGCAAAAGGGTTAATATCAGCCCTGCAACGACGACTGTAACCGGAGGAGGTTTTGTCCTGATGAAATTACCGTGTAATACACATTAATTATATTGCATATACAGTGTCCAGCTCATTATACATTAAATTAATTCACTTTTTATTCAAATTTCTCGTCGCCAACATCTAATACAAAAATGACTCCTCCCAAGGATTGCTACTTTCAAATAGAGACCATCGATATTGATGGTCTCTGCTTCCAAACTGATTCGAACTACTGTCCTGATGAAATTCACAACGAAATTACCGTGTGTTTAGATCAACTATACAGCATATACAGTGTCCAGTTCATTATACAATAAATTAATTCACTTTTTATTTGAATTTCTCATTGCCAACATCTAATACGAAGACAACTTCTCCCAAAGATCGCTACTTCCAAATAGGCCTACTTCCAAACTGCCTCGAAGCAAAGCCTACAAGAAAGCTTATGCAGTGAAGTTATGAAAAATGTTAAACTGAATAAAGATTACTTGTTTTTTTATTAAGAAAATTGAGGTTCTGTTGGGTTTTTTTTTGGTCAATGTGCGAGTGGGAAAGCTTTCCCTATCAATGTATATTTTTGCACATTTTATTTCTCGCAAGGAGTCAAAAATGGGGAACGCATTATACAAGGGGTCGCATTATAGTTGAGAATTTACGGTATATAAGAGTGGAGTTGTAACAATGTATAATATATAATTAAAGAACTAAAGAAAGTAAATATAATTAATGAATAATAACAACAAAGGAAAACCTCTTGTTCACAAAAGAATTTTAATTAGACATATACGTATTTCGAACCCTTTAGGTTCATTATTCAATGTCATACGAGTAATTTGGTACATAGCGCAAGTCCTATATAAAGGAGAAAGGGGTTCCGGTCCCCCAATCAAGTCTGAATACGAAATAAAGACGGCCAATGGGAAACGAGGGAACCTCTTTTTACAAAAGCGCGGATCTAGGAGAAATACAAATTATAATTATTTAAGTGGAGAATCCCAATTATACAGAAAATTATACAAAAAATTATACATCAAACTCTAAAAAAAGACAAAATATTTTGAAAAACAAAGTTATACAAAGTAAAAAAACAAAAGGAAGAACATCATCTTGAGAGCTTCAGTGACTTAATCAAAATCGAATCCCCCAGGGGCCCTGTGTCTCCATTCAATAGTGAGTACGGATTTTTTCTGGCGACTTCCAAGGTTTCGAAGACATCCTGTGCATTCCTATTTTTTACGTGTCTCACCAGTCTGCAGTCCTTTATCAAAATATTGTGTCCGGTATCTAACATGTGTCTAGCCACAGCCGATCTCTCCGGGCATCCAAACCTGGCGTGGGCCTTGTGTTCCTTGAATCTTGTGTGGATCTTCTTACAAGTCGCGCCTCGATATACCTTCGGACATTTTACTAAGATGATAAAAGATTCGACGACCCTCAGTAACGAACCCACTTCGAAGTTCAGACTACCTATCACTTTCAATAAGATATCGACTGCCCATTTGCGATCTGTTTTCAAGGAGGCGGACGTGACTGTTACCTACAAGAACCCAAACGTCTTGAGGAACCTCCTGGGGAATCCGAAGGACAAGACTCCACCATATATATATGAAATATCTTGTGATAAATGTCGATGTTGGACCTTAAGAACAAAGTTTTCGATGAATGAAGAGTTATACAATTGAAAGGCAGACATTGGAGTTACTTAGCAGCAAATTGTCCCCTTGGCGATCGCTCTTCCACAACTAACTGTCATTTTAATTCCTGACCACAGACCACAGGAAAAGTACGGTACCTATTCTCTCACAGAACAAGAGTTACAGTGTCCAACAACTCTGGGAGCACATCGGGTAACATGGTCCATTCAAACAGTGGCAACAGATAAGGTTAGGTTAAGTTAGGTGATCTTCTAATTTCAACCCACAAGTGACTTTTACTCAAGATATAAAGAATACAGGTAGTGCCGTCCGAGAGGAAAACTGACTGTCGCCCCATCTGGTGTTGGTAATTGGAACATTGACAGCTTCATGACGTCACAAGGACCAATCGTTAAAAATTATTGTGGGGAATAGTGCTTTTACGCAACAAAATACTATCATGCGCAATTCCTGCTTACGATAATATACAATTTAATACAAACAAAAAATGTTTCCTTTTTCCATTTCCCCAAAGATCCAAATTTAATTATAAAATGGTTTATATCATGCAAATTGGTAATTACTTATTAGTCGAAGCTCTAACCATTTTAAAGATGACGATTATGAAAACAATGAATTCGTATATCCTCTTACCTAACGTTCACAACAACATATTTGCAACTAAATCATGGGATATTAAGGATTCTTTAGGTTAGGTTAAAATAAAAATCATCAACTGTAAATTATGCATCAAATACATATTTACAATACTATTGTACCTAGCCAATTTGCTCTTACATTTACTTGTAGCAAGAACGGAAGAACATTCACTTGTTGCACTCCCCCCCCCTCCCATTCATCCGTTCTTACTTGTAGTCTTCTAACCATTTTAAAGACGACGATTATGAAAACAATAAATTCGTATATTCTCTGATTGAATTCGTATAGCCTCCTACCTCAGAAACGCAGATTTCATTAGACGTGGTCTTAGATTCATGAGTTGATATAGGCCTAGGTATTTGTTTTCATAATCGTCTTTAAAATGGTTAGAGAAAATCACTGCAGTTGTGATACAAATATTTTTATCCAATTTGCATGATATTAAGCATTTTTTAATTAAATTTAGATCTTCGGGGAAATGAGTAAAGGAAACATTCTTATCTTCTGTATTATATTTTGTATTCTTGCAAGTGGGAACCGCGCATGATGGCATTTTGCTGTGTAAAAGCAATATCCCAATCAGACCAGGCATTTGTTACCTAACCCAAAGGACCAGATTCCACCACTACAGAAATCAGGAATATACGAAGCCAGATGTTCCCAATGCCCCATGAGGTACAAAGGACAAACTTTCCGTAATATTGAAACAAGATTCGAAGAACACATGAGACACACAAGATGTGGTAGAGGGAATCAGTCATCCATAGTCAAACACTCTAGATACCGGGCATGAATTCTTATTAAACAATGTAAAACTTATTGAGTCAATAAACAAGAAACACCTTCTGGACGCCTTCGAAAGCTTAGCTATTCAAAAAAACAGATAAAAAATTGTTACTCAACTTAGATAGGGCCCTATTATCGAATCACCATTGATCAAATGGGCGATGCACTTACCCAATCAATAAATTTCAGTTGGATCTTTTTGTCTTGATTGGCTACCGTTCGTTATAAATACTCAGCATGTTCTATTCCAAGTCAGTTCTCTCAAGTTCTCTCGAGGGGCTCCTTGGCCTGCTGAATGATGAAAGCAAAGCTTTCGAAAAGCGCTTACAGACTCGGGTTGTATTTTTTCATTTTATTTTCGGTCTTTTTCTTTTTATGTTTGTTCAATTACTGTTTCATTGTGGAAAAAGAGTTTTATTTTATTCTTAAGTTAATCAATATTCCTCGTAATGATTTTTAAAGATTGGACCTTGTGACGTCATGAAGCTGTCAATATTCCAATTACCAACACCAGATGGGGCGACAGTCAGCTTTCCTCTCGGATGGCGCTACCTGTATTCTTTATATCTTGCTTTTACTATAAAAACAAAAGTGGCTTACAAAAACATTCCTCACACACATTACTCATTCAAGATCATGCGCTGCCTGACATCTCAAAATGCTCGGTTTACAGTCTACCAATTTTTCTAATTATAGTGGGTTTTTTTTTTAATTTAATAAAAAAAGATGCATTTTTCCCTTTTCTTTTAGGTTCAAATATTTTTACAAATTGAACAGGAGTTGAACAATGATAGTGAAGAATTTAAGTAGGCATTAGAATAGTTAGAATCAGACTGCGTATTTTTATCTTTTTATTTTGCAATTTATATTACTGAAAAATCAGTTGTATATTGTTATGCACGAACACTATCTTAAGAAATGTTGAGATTTTTATTTGTGCATAATGGTATGCTTAAAATTGGATTTATTTTGAAATGATATCTCATTACAACAGATATTTGGATTTTCTTTCAGAATAAAATGTTGATAACTTTTTAGTGATTTAGAAATGAAAATCTTGATGCAATCAAAAAGTTCCATGTCCAAATTCTTTTTTTCTTGTTATATTTAAATATTAAATTAAAGGTATTGGATCAGTTCGTCAAGGGTCAATTCATCGAGCGTCAGTTTGGCGGAGTCAGTTCGTCAAACATCATTTCGTCTATGGTGTTAGTTGGTGAGCAGTTAGTTCGTGGGGGGTCAATTAGGGTGTGTCTAAAGAGTCCGATCGGTCGCGACCAGTCAAAGCCCATTGCAAAGCTCGTTTTTGAGCCACCAGCAACTGACTCGAAATTTTGACTATGTCTGATCAACGCGGGAACCATGCAGGTATACTGATTTATTCATTTTAAATTTTCTCCCGATTCGGACGACCCTCAATTCATAAAGTAACGACCGGTCGCGATGAGCGTTTTCATAACGCAACTGGTCGCGCTAATTGCGACCGGAGTCCAACCCCGGAATTACCCTCCGACGGGTTCACCCGACTAGTCACGCGTTGGTACAATGCGTGGAAAGGGATGGGGACTATGTCGAAAAGTGAATAGTGCATTACATAGACGACAAATGTGAGTATCAGATACAAAAAGAATTTTGAAAATCGGTTAAAAAATAAAAAAGTTACAACCATGGAGGCATTACTTTTCAGCCCACCCTCGTATTTGCATTTATTACCATTTCTTTTAATGTAATAATCATTACATTTTGTCCCTTTGTTTTTCTGATGAATGTGATACATAGATTACAAAAAAAAATATTGCTCAAGTTATTTTCATAAAATTTGTTGAAGAATACATGAATAAAGTGTAAACCCATCATATGAAATTGAATTACTCCATACTTTTGAGATTGGGTTGTACATTGAAAAATTTGATACATGGGCTACCTTCAATACTATTGCCCAGTACTAGCATATAAAATTTAATATACCTTGTAGCAAATTTAATTTACTTTATGTGAAATTTTGTGTTAAACTTGAGATAGAGTGTAGAGCAGCACAATAAGGGAATCTTTAGGTGTTGAGCCGCTACTTCTCCGCATTGAGAGATCTCAGTTGTGCTGGTATGGCCACGTGATACGGATGCCACAAACTAGTCTTCCTAGGCAGTTGTTATTTTCCAAGCCGGTGGGTAAGAGACCAAGGGGTTGGCCTAGAACCAGGTGGCTAGACTACATGGAGAATGTGGGTTCGAGTCGCTTGGATATTACCAGGGAGGACATGCGCCTGATGGCGGAAGATCGTGATTGCTGCAGATCCTCCATAGGGCTGCTGCCCCCGCGACCCTAACGGATGAGCGGGTTTGAAAAGTAAGTAAGTAAACTTGGGAAATCGGCGACAGGATATTGAACGTTTTGGCAAGCTCATGGAGTTTAATATTTGTTATTATTTAATTTTTACTTAATAAAAATTTAATTTCCTGTATGTGCTCAATTTGTCCGATAATTAATTTTATACAGTTATTAATTTCTTTCTGAAAATGAAGGATACTGGAGCGGTATAAGTAGTTTGAGGCAAATGTCCGGACCCCTTGTCAAAAGCCGTGTTTAAATACTGATTTTTAACAGTAACTACATTTATTGTTTATCTTTCAAGTAATAATAACAAAAATATTTTTCAGTAACAGTTAAAAAAAATATGACCATTTATTTATTATCTCGACCAACTGAAACCTTCGACTAATTGACCTCCGACGAACTAACCACCCAACCGACACCTTCGACGAAATGACGTTCGATGAACTGACTCCAACAAACCGATGCTCGACGAAATGACTCTCGACGAATTGTCACGTAACCTAAATTAAAGCTGCATTATCCATCTCTTATTTGAACAATTGTTGTATTAATAAAATAAAATTACCTGTGGGGCCGTGGATGTTAAACTTCATGAATAAACAAATCTGCCACTTTTCCACAAAAGGTTATGGATATGCATATTTTGACTGTAAGTCAGTCTTCTTTCAACATAATAAATTGTACAAAGGCAAAATATTTGCAAACAAGGAGACAGGAAATACAGAAAACCAGGACCCAATCAGGACCTTACAATATAGAATAAGAGAGCCAATCTAACAATCGTAAATGGAAAGGAAAAAAACTTCAACAGTCAGAGAGATCCATAGGGCTTCGATCCGAATTCACGAGTTCATCGGGCAGTCTTTTGAAGATTTCTAAAATTTAGGAAAGTTCAAATATCTCGCGTTGTTCATACGATGTAGCACTTTAAAATTATCAGGGTTGGCAGTGTGCCTATGTTGTTGCTCATATCCAGAGCATTCTGACTTGGAAGTTTTTAACGCACTAAAAGTGCTTCTTGATACAAGTGTCTGTTCTTTAACGTGTTTGACCAACATAGCTGATTGCCAAATCTCACATCTATCAGAATGGCATCCTTAGCACTTGTGCCCCAAGAGCCTTTTTAGAGTTTGGCCACTTTTATATGCAACATCAAGATCGAAGTTTCAAGTATTTTATCCAAACCTCTCTTGTTCTAGCCAGAATAGGGGAATGCGTTAACATATAAGCCCGATTTTCATGATGCCACAGCAAAGTTCTTGTTCCGGTCTTCAGACATTTCTCTTTCCATTTTTTAAGGACTTTTAGTAGACAGGATGTCACATTCCACTCGGCTTAACCGTCTTTTTCGTTTTCAAGCACAAAAGTGCAGAAATGACCAGTGGAACAGAAGAAAGTTATCACCATCACCTTTTCAGTACACTGAGAACATTGCATTTCTGTGGTGGTCCTTGCCCCTTGGGAGCCACTGTTTGGATTGTTCCTTACTTTTCGGGTTGACACATTTTGATGCCCATCATTGAACCTTTTGTTCCTTTCTTTGCACCATTGCACTCGGACTGCTTTCTGCTTTTTGGTCAACAAATGAGGGATTCATCATGATGAAACCTTCCTAAATTGCACATGTTCGTGTTTTAATTGCTAATGATCCGATGACCAGGCTTTCTTCGATCCGGGAATAGGTTACCCGATTGTCATTTGCAATCATATCCAACGTAGCACGGATGTTTTCCAGCGTAACTGCATTGGCTGGCCGTCTGCTGTGAGGTTCATCTTTCCCTCTTAAACTTGCAATACCAGGACGAAACTGTGGCTTTACTCGGAGCTCTGCCAGGAGTTGTAAAGTTTCAAAGTTGGCAAACATTTCTAAGCCTTTGGAATCGTAATAAAAAATTGTAGCATGCGGTATCTGCTGATTCAGCTCCATCATGTTTTATGCATATCTCAATGTGCGAAGTTTAGAATTGTGCTACACGAAAATATGGCGCACGACCATGTGAAGAGTGAAAGTAAAACGAAGTAAATTTGGTGGGATGTGTACGGCGTTCCTGCCTAAAATTTTTAGAGAGCTCTTTGTACAACCCTAGCATCAATGAACTTCGGACACCTACAGAATTTTGGATAAGTACAACGAAACTAATTGTAAACAAATGAAAATTACTTTATTGAGTGCACAGAGCTTTAGTACAACTGTGATATAGCATTTTAACATTAAAAAAAACGAGAAAATTAAATAAGCGACTTTTTGTAATGTTCCATTTTCAACACGTTGTAATGAACTTCGTACACCGTACCGTTTATTGCACATTACCACTGAGTGGCGTCACCTTTCCGACGAATGACGCTCCGAAGTCGTTGAGGCATGCTGGACACTAACTTCTACGTTGTTTCTACTGGAATTTTGTCCCACTCTTCGGAAATACACGCCCGCAACTGCTGCAGTGTTCGAGGTTTCCGCTGTCTGACTTTTCGCTTTAAAATGCGCCATACATTTTCAGTGGGCGACAGATCTGGGCTGCAGGCAGGCCAGTCAAGCTTCCTGAAACGCTGCTGTTGTAGCCAAGCCTTGGTGTTCCGAGCAGCATGAGGCTTCGCGTTGTCCTGCTGAAGGATGCTTGGTCTTCTATTGAACAGCTTTTGGCGGGATGGATGCAGATGCTGTTGAAGAATGTTTATATAGGCAGCAGAGTTAATAGTGCCTTCGCAAAAGTGAAGCGATCCTGTCCCGGCTGCACTCATGCAGCCCCACACCATCAGCGATGCAGGCTTCTGAACTTTCCTCTGGTAACAGTCGGGATGATTACCTTTTTGCTTGGTCCTTAGCACCTTGCGACCGTTGTTGCCATACATTACTGCAAAGGTGGACTCGTCGGACGACAGAACACTGTTCCACTGAGCAAGGGTCCACTTTAGATGGGTTCTGGCCCATGCTACCCGGCGACGCTTAGCTATAGTGCTCATAAATGGCTTCCTCTTTGTAGCGTATAAGTAATAGTTGCATCTTTTGAAGTAACGGCGGACTGTGCTTTCGGAAATATTCTCGAGCCCAAACAGTCATTTCACTTATGGGAGCATGCCTGTTTTTCACAATGTAACGTCGAAATACTCGTAGGTCCCTAACATTCAATAATCGCTGCTTGCCTAGTGCAGTCCCTGGTTCTGTTTTCCCGATTTCTCTGAAACGCTTGGTGATCCCATTAACAGTAGAGAGAGAGTAGAACTGATAATTCATGGGCAATAGCTTGCTGGGATTTGTTATTCTGGAACTGCTGTATAATTTTTTGCCGTATACACGTTTCTACTGGCTTACCACGTCCCATGGTTCAAAACAACACGAATACTGTGCTCTGTCGCGTGGACGGTGCTTTTAAAGCCTGATGCAAAGCATTCTGGGCGTTTCTACAGCCTTCAGGAAAGTTTTATATGCTGGCGACCCCTTGTGTACGAAGTTCTTTGAAAGCTGTTGACAACGTAATTTTACATAAATTTGAATAAATTATTTTACACCATTAAGTCGATTCTAAATCGATGTTGATATTGTTCCATATACTCAGTAAATCTATTTTCATTAGCCTGCAATCCTCTGTATGCACATTTCACTGTGTTTTTAGCCAAATTACTTGGTGTCCGAAGTTTATTGACGCTAGGTTTGTAGTTTGTCTCTGACAATTACTTTTGCTGAAAGAAGACTGCCTTGCAGTCAAAATATGCATATCCATGTGTAATAAAACCAACTATGGAAAAATAGCGGACTTGTCTCTTCATGGAGGGGGATTTTTTTATGCTCTCGTTAACTTTCGTGTTGAAAGATGGCAACACTACATGAAACAAATTGTATACACTTCATAATTTCATTGTATGCATGAAACAAATTCATATACAGACTTAAAGTTAACTTTTTTATTCCACCATTGCAGTTTGTTAATTGAAGAAAATGTAAATTCTACTTAGAATTGATTAACGAACGAGCAACCGTAATGGTATATTCGTGTGCTATAAAACGGTTGTTGTTTTCTTATTTCTTTTTTTATGTCAATTTGTATGCCAATTTGTACCAACTTTCAATGTATCGTATATACTTGCTTTATGTGAGCTTAAAGGGTTTAAACTTTAGAATCAGAGTGTCCACGAGTCATTTTCCTATAAAATGCACACCATCAAAAGTAATATCCCATTCGTTGGTGGCACAAAGAATTTGCAGAACATCCCCATGCACACTCAGGGCAGCCACTGAAAACGGATGGAAGCAAAGATCAATACATGTGGGGAGACAGATGTGTTACCTTCCACCAAGAGATGTCGTCATCTTATTCCAACTTTAGTGCCCGGGACGAAAGGAAAAGGAAAGTGGTGCATGTGTTGTATGTGTACTTATCGATTATAGACATCTGCTTTATTCAGAGTCTCTGAAACATGGCGGCCTACTTCTCACCTTCTAATCTGAGTGTTCAAGGAAAACTAGTCATATGATATCCAGTATCAGTAAACCCACGACGACAGAATAACAACGAATTGGATACATGTATTTACAAAGGTTCTGGAGTCTACAAACTCACTTGCCCTGCATGCGTACCCACTATGTCTGTTCCACTGTTTGCTCATCCTACGAACAATTCGGGAAATACAGGCAGTCATGGATCAATAAGGATCATAAGTCTGGCTATGCTGATCGTTTAATTAACAAGAAGCACTGCTTCCTAAACATGAGCATTTACGGAAGGGCAAGAATAGAGATTAGAATGGAGGTTAGGAAGCACCACCGGACTGACCATGAGAAAATACTGAGCAACCGTATCTCCTTTGAAAGGAACGACCTCATAGAATTTATCAATGGATTTGGAACGAACCCCAAATGGATGATGTCAACATTGCCCTCTACTGGGTCCGTGTCTCCCAGTTTATTTTATATTTATTTTCCTACAATATGTAGTTGTTACCTGTGGCTTCGCCCACGCCATTTGTTGAGGGGAATTACAAAGCAAAAGAAGGTAATTTTAAAAGGACTTAGGAAAGCGGTGTTTTCCCGTGGTAAAAAGTAGCCTATATCACTCTCGAACCCTCCGACTATCTCCATACAGAAAACCACATCAATCTGTCGCTCCGTGTCGACATGAAAGAAGGACAAACAAACACATTTTCACATTTATAATAGTATGGATTTGTGAATCCAGCAATCTTCACGGACCCTTGTTTGGACCCATGTGATTGGTGAAACCGTCATTATAGTGGTTTTGCCTCCGATGATGGTGCACCAAGTCGGTAGCATGTTCCTCCAGCCACTGCCATGTCACAAGGGCCATGTGTGGAGGTGCATTATCTTGCTGGAAGATGCTGTCACCCGCGAAGTAAAAAACAGTTCATGAAGGGGTGCAGGTGGTCCCCAAGCAAACCGATGTAGGAAGTAGCACGCAGAGTGGATGTCAGATGCACCAATGGACCCATTGCATGCCACGAGAAAACACGCCAGACCAGTATGGAGCCTCCACCTGCCTGAGTGGTCCCCACCTGACAATCAGGGTCCATGGCTTCATGTGGCCTGCGCCAGACACTGACACGACCATCGGCCTGATACAGCTGAAACAGTGATTCCTCAGGCCAGGCAACCCTTCGTCAGTCTTCAGCAGTCCAATGTCAATGTTGGTTGGCCCAGGCTAGGCGTTGCTGACGATGTGCAGCTGTCAAGAGTGGCAACCGTCGTGTCCACCTTTTCCCAAAGTCTGCAGCCGCCAAGGTTCGCCGAATTGTCGTGACGGACACAGTTGTGGGACGTCCATGGTTGTACCGCACAGTGATTTGGCCTGCTGTTGCTCTTCGGTCAGCAGTTGCAAGCCGGGTGACCTGGCGAATACCTCTGGCATCAATGAGGTGTGAACGGGTGATCAGGTCCGCTGTCCGACATGGGTTGCAACCCCTCGTTGGGTGTACTCTCGAAAGACCCTTGCAACGGTTGTGCGAGAAAATTGCAGGGTGTTGGCTACATCTGATATTGAGGCACCCATCCGTCTGGCACTAACAATCATCCCCCGTTCAAATGCGGATAGCTCTTGGCGTGCTGCCATTTCTGCAGCTAGTTTTGCTTACAATAATTGTGTGATATCAAGGAGTCCTGTGTGCCATTACGGACAGGGGACCTGATTGGAGGGGTGTGCCGTGATTTTTGGTGAGTGAGTGTATGCTGGACTAGAGAAGGATGCTGACATTAGCACAGTATTGTACATAGCTGACAATATGTACAACTTTTTCTGGGAGTTGCCTTACTTTTGATGGTGTTTGTATTTTTATGTGCATATTAAAATTTCATTGCTTTGAGTTGTCTGTTTAAGGAAATGTTTTTTTTTAATTGTTGTTTTGTGGTGATTGTTGCTGGGGTAGCTTTTAATTAGATGACTAAAATGTCTGTTCCGATCTACACAGTGGAGCCCACGAAAGTGTTGGGAGTCTCCACTCGTCCCGATTGCATTCTTTATTTTTAATATTTTCGTTCTTTCGTTTTTCTCTCGTGTAACTCTTTCTTCGTCTCTGCTGCGGTGGTGGCTTTTCTCCCGTTGCTGGCAGAAAGAATACAAGGTAAAACGCGCTTTCAATTAATATCCAATTAATTTTTTAACATGTAAAAATGCCTAAAACCTAATCTTGCCTTACTATAGCGCACTGTTTGGGTTCTTTCCGTCGCTGGCTTTTTAATTTAATAAAATTAATAATTTTGTTCAATAAATTTCTTGTCACGATTAATTTATTATTGTTATTATTAATTATGGTATTTGTTAATAACTTGCTTTGTTTAATAAAATTAAGCATGTACTTCTTTCCATGCATGCATGCACGTACGTAATTATGTCGAATCTTTTAAAATTAGGATTAATGTTTAAGTAGTTTTATAATAATTTTTTTAATAAGTCATTTCCAGGAATAGACGAGAAGGGATTATGACTCTCAATAGGAATTTGTAGCTACAATCTCGTGGTATTTTTTTTCGTGTCACACACGCAGCGTTTTTTGAGCAAAGCCCAATATCGTCCGATGAAGAATTGTGTGCTGAAGTGGTCTTAGAAATAGTCCAGAGGTGAACTAGAAATGGAAAGAAAAATTTCAGCGCTTACACAAAGCAGCATAACAGATTTAAGCCATAAAAAAGCGCTAAAACTTACAAAAGCATGAAGAAAGTTGGATGGGAGGGTTGCGCTTTTTAACCGACAGAAAAAGGAGTTGAACTTGTTTTGCTGAATGCAGGGCGAGTCAAAAGTCACCGCAGTACATCGTTTTATCGAAAACCTTGCAGGAATTGGGAAATCTGAATATTCCAGGAAGGTATGGGTGAGGTGGTCTGTCTTTTATGGTATGTACCGAACATGGCCGCAATCTTGTAATCGGCCATCTTGAATCTAAGTCAATTTTTTTAAATGGAAAGGGGGTCGTGTGATATATCAAATAACATGAGCATTTTCTGACAATTTCATTCCTGTAAACGGATTTGAAGTAGCAGTTATGGTTCAAAAGTTATAACACATTTTGTTTGGAATTAGAGGCTGGACAGTCATTTAATGTGCTCAGCATGGTGTCTTTCTTGGTCAAGGCACATTTGAAGGCACTGAATCCAATCGTTATGCACTCGCAGAAGGATTTCTGCCAAAATGCTGGCACACGCTTCTTCAGTGCGTTGCTAGTGTCTGTTGCAAAAGAGGGATCTTGTCGATGTTGCTCTGGGGCCGACGTGCAAAATGCATACGTCTGTCTGGGTCATCCTCTGCTAGATGCTGGAGTATCTGAATCTTGAATGGGTGCTATTGATGAGCATGAAGGATCGATGACTGGCTGATTCCACATTCTGCTGACAAACGTCATGTGCTGCGTTGTGGGCTCTTGACGAAGGACGCCAAAACCATCGTTGACGTTGTCTCGTCAGTAGCACTTATTGGACGGCCACTCCGTCCCTTGTCAACCACAGTCCCAGTTTCTCGGAATTTCTTAATTAAGCACCTGACAGTGCTGTGTGAAATTGGAGGTCTTTCTGGGTGCCGATTGTTAAAATCTGCAGCTACGACACGGAAACTTTGTTCTCCAGACATCAAAATGACCTCGATTCTCTCCTCCATGGTCAAAGCCATCTTCAGTTACCTGCTACAAAATGAAACAAAATGTGTTGTAACTTTTGAACCATAACTGCTACTTCAAATTTGTTTAGAGGAATGAAATTGTCAGAAAATGCTGATGTTATTTGATATATCACACGACCCCCTTTCCATTTAAAAAAATTGACTTAGTTTCAAGATGGCCGATTTCAAGATGGCGGCCATGTTCGGTACATACCGTAAAAGATGTATGTACTGGAATATTCAGATTTCCCAATGCTCACATGCGAGTACTAACCAGCACGTATTGCGATGTTGAGTGCGTAACTCGGAAACTATTCGTTGGAGTTCGATCAAACTTTAACGGTACACAGAGCTTTATGTACCCTATTATTCCTCTAAAATTCATTATTCTAGGCGTTGTTGCAGAACCTGAGTTGATGTTGGTGGCAGCATTTTTATCTCTGTTCATATCTCAGTTAGCGTTCAAATTCGTACTCACATTGTATTAAAAGAAAATGTTCATTCTGGTCACCTCTGTCATTGCTTACAGTTACACACACTTTTTCAGAATCACCCTGTATAGGATAGCTGTTGTTAGGCCTAAAAGACATTTGCTATTGACAATGATTAACTGCTGATAACATTAGGCCTAATATCAATTTGCTTTTGATAACATTAGGCCTGACATCAATTTTCTAGTCAGTCTTATTGTTTTGTGAATTGTGTTTTCAATAATCTGTCCCTTGACGACCAACAGAAGTTCCGTCATTCGTACAGTTATGAAGCATGAGTAAAATCATCCATGTTGAGCATGCTGGAATCATTGGAAAAGTGAGCGTGAACAAGAACAAGTGAAGTAGGTTGCATGAACTTATTATGTAGTGCTTTTTCCAAATTTTCAGTTCTGCTGTTGCTAAATGCGAGTGAGAACAGGTGTACCGAAGCTGAAAACAATTTTTGCCGAAAGCGTAAATTCTTGAGAATGAAGTTTCAACTTTCCGTTTAGTTTATTTTTTTACGCAAGTCGGACCCTGGCTCAAGCAGCTTAGTGTAAGATGCTGGAGTTTGAAAAACCGCTGCGTGCATCTCTTCATTGCAAAAGCAGCCACAAGGCTGTAGCTACGAAGTCCTGTTGATAGTCATATTCCCTTGCCATCTATTCCTGACTACCTTATAAAAATTCATGCTATTTGTCTTTAAATTATCAAAGTGCAATATTAATGTTACCTTATAAAGTCTATAATATTTCACTTTCCAAGTTCACACATCCGAAGGCTTTCCACGTTGGATTCATCATGGGTGGTGAGTCCAAACAATGGCCTCAACGCTCACAACCATCCGGCGTGGCTTCAACTTTACTTGTCTGCATGTAAACTGTTGGATTTGGCGTTGGCACTTCCAGCTGACACACTCCCACAGTTTCAAATGTAAATATAAGTTATTCCGGGATTAAGATCTCCGTTTTTACTTGTTAGCTAATCTTAAAAGACAGGAATCAAGTATTGAAGAATTCCTTTGGTTAAACATTGCTTTATCCTTAAACACGATCTCTGTCACTGCTACTATGCAGTTTGTGCCACTAGGTGTCTGCAGACTCAATGGGTGTCTTGATGGTGGTTGTCATGCAGGAGATTCCAGACAATAGTGCTTGTTGCTGATATTTGTCTTTGAAGGAACCATCGACTGAGTATTTATGTATTTTAAATTAAACATGTTCGTAATGGTAAGAAAGTGGTTGCTGTCTCAAGATTAGCTTTGAGTAAAAGAAGAGATTATCATTTGCTCTTTAAAATTTTGATTGTATCTTCGTCCATTAAAGCTTTGCGTTTCATTTTCTGTTCTGAAGGTATCGATGGGCTTTTGTAGGTGAAAACAATTACCACCTATTACCCAACATCAATAATAACAATGACAGCAAAGAAGATATTTCATCTCCAAATCGGAAGCAAGCAGTGCTTTGGTCTGGATCAGGGAATGCCATGGGGTTCCTCCCGCACATTACTCGTTTAGCCCGATTGTTGAATGCTAAGGTATTAGGCAAAAAAGAACAAGTATTACAAAGATGTTTAAATGATGACAAGGTGATTCATGAGTCCCTCTGGGATTTTCGGAAGTCGATAGAATATAACCATGCTAGACATAGTGAACTCTCTTATCAGCAGACAAAGAATTTTTCCAAGTTTTAAACGGGTGTTCCATATGGCTACTCTTCGTGACACAGCAGACATCGATCCTATATTGAAGTTCCCCCACACAAGTGCCTACAATTGATCGGTTGATGCCCGTGACTGTGTGAATGATCCTCTCTCAGAGCTAGGATATATCACGTGGCAAAGGGTTCATGAATACACGATCTTTCACGAAAAGCTTTCGCATGGGGTTGGGCAGTGAGGTTTGGTGATGCCCAGGGCCAATTTGCTGATTGTATACTCCGCAATAGGGATGCTGATTCTATGCTCTGTGTTATGACTGCCTTCTAGTAACTCTGCTATGCGGCTTAAATTTTGAGGAGTCCTACTTTGAACTTTCGGCCTCTTTTTGTGTGAAGTTGTATGCTCTGCCGCCAGATGGCAGCATGATAGCGAGTGTTAAAAATGGCAAACATCAGCGATGCTGTAATCGAATTTCTCATTTCCAAAGGAGAAAGTGTATCGGGAATATCTGTAAGCAGTTGTATAATGTGCACGGGACTGCTGCTGTCGACCGAAGTACCGTTAGTCGATGCGCGAAATGAGCGAAGTCTGCAGGTTCCGTGGCAGGACCAAAAATGGTACCGAGGGGGGAATACATGTTCTGAAGGCATAAAGCCAAAGAAACGGAAAGAGATTTCTTTGAAAAATAATTGCTAGAACTGAAGGTCGTAGCAATGCGTTGCCCAAGTTGCAAAGTTGTATGTTCCATACTTTGACAGAAATAAGATGCAGTGCATTACGTTTTGGATACTCATACAAGTGCCTCGGTGGCTCAGTGGTTATGTGATCGCCTCTGATACCCAAGGACGACGAGGATTTTTTCAGGTGGGAAAATCCTGAAATCACACACTTCCTTTGGAAGGGAAGTAAAGTCGTTGGTCCCGTGTAGTGTTTGTCAGCTGCATGTTAAAGAACCCTTGCGAGGCAAAATTTGCGGCCCCTATAACGCCGTCATGAAATGACCATGCCAGTTGAAAAGGATGTTAATACCAAACAAACCAAACCAATCAATCATACAAATACTGTGCGTACCTAAAACAAATGCACTTTGAGGGATTCTCTATCTGCTGTTATGAGTGTTTTCACTGATACGTCTTTGTTCTGTGATTTCCCCGGACGGATACGAATCACCCTGTCTGTATTTTTGATCAAGAGAACTTTTTAATAATCACGTCCGTTTTTCTTTTAAAGGTGCATAACGAAGACAAAGTGACCATAAAGCCAGGGCACTTGCTGTTGAACGCCTCGAACATTAAATCGTTAACACAACTGCAGCCGTTTTTTAACACGCTTCTCTACATCAACCAATCTGGAAACGGCATTTGTTCCGATAGAAGCTGCTCCAAGGACTTTGGAACCGCTGCCTCCCAGACGAGAGAGGAATCGGGGGACGGAGCCGAGGTCGGAAACAAATACAAAGGAACGCTTCAGTCCATTGAGAAAATAATCCAGAAAGATTTTCTTGAATCTCTATTAACGACTTGAGAGAAAACGATCGTTGTGAAAAAGACTATTTTTTTTTGATATCCTTTTTTTAGAATATTTGAAACTCTCGTCCAGAGATGCAGCCTTTTGACGTCAGAAAGGTGGAAACCACAAAGCGTGGTTCAAAAGTTTTATTGCCTTCAACAAATAACGTATCTATTTTGTTGATAACAATAGATAAGCAGAACACGTGTGAAGATGTGTTTGCTAGCACCGTCTCGTCCTTAACCTTTGACACGGAATTGCGTAACCTGAAGATCATCCAGTCAGGCCAAGCCGAGGGGAAAAGGATAGAGAGTCGTTCACCGATGTTTGTTAACTATATCACGGTTTCAGGAAATAAGGAGGGTTTTTATTTCTATTATTATTATTATTATTATTATTATTATTATTATTATTATTATTACTACAATATAATTTTAATTTAAAATGCACAAATTCAAGGCATTTGCATAACTTTTTCAGAAAGAAATCACTGTCATCGTTTAGCATGAACAATTTTCTTTCACTCGTATAAGTGATTTAAAGATTTTTTACATAACAAATTCTTCTCCCGTATCAAAACAACTCGTTCGGGAACTTTAATCTGAGAAAAAACAAAATGCATTTCTCCAAATTGTCTTCCACATTTAAGCTTAGGAGTATTTTATTTTATTATTGAATTTCAAGGTTCTTAAACATTTTTTTTTTTTTGGTATTTTTTTTGTCATCAGAAGTAAAAAATTTTAGTAGATCCACATAAAATCTAAGTGCAATTTCATTTTTTCTAAGCATATCATTTATCATAAGTTTTATTCTAGTAGATACAAGAGCAGTATTTTGTCACT
>JAHWFO010117782.1:1292590-1352688 GCA_023313115.1 Rhysida immarginata | reverse complement strand
CCGTAATTAATAGAAGCCATATTCTTCCTCTACCTTTTTATTTCTAGGTATATCTTCCTACCTTCATCTGTTCTTGGTATATTTTATAATTTAAATATGTATAACTATTTTTGCTAAATATTAGTATTTTTATTTTTTATTTTAATTTTTTTTAGCATTTCATTTAATTATTTTCCTGTTGTTTTTTTAAATGTATTTTCCTATTCATTAGTGGATTTCTTTTTCTTTTGCAAAGCTCATTCGTTGTAATGAGATTGGTGGTTTTCTTTGCAATTGCGACAATAGATGGCGGTAAGGATAGCAAGAAGTTTTTCGACCCATGAACCCCTTTTGCGACCCCTTTCACAAAATTTTCGACTCGTGAAACCGATAGCTTTTAAGCTATCAAACTAAGACGGCGGCGTTGTGAAGACTGCTTCCTAATGTTTTCTGCATTATGCATTTTGGCATTTCAGTGACAAAGCTATAAATAAAATAAAATATTTATGATGGAATTTGATATAAATATTAAATAAATAAAAAAAATATAATTAAAATTTAATTAAAAATAAAAAATAAAATAAGAATAGATTAATTAAATGATAAACAAATACAATAAATAAAATAAAATAAAGTAAAATAATTAAATGCGCAAATTGATAAAATAAAAAGAAAAATCAGTAAAATAACAATTAAATTTAATCATTCCTTTGTTCTTACAAAATGCGTCAGCGAAAATAAAATTAATTTCGCGTATTGCTAAATAATAAATATCTTATCTTTTTTATACATAATTGTTTTACCACTTTGTAGAGTCGGCTTTTGCCATAATAAAAGTCTCGATTCTTTTGGCCATGCTTATGAGTAAGGGCAAAGTTCCTGGAGAGTACACTGAGTTAGCAAAACTCATGGGATAGTTACTTAATATCTGGTCGGGCCACCTCTGGCTCTGTGGATGCAGCAATACGGCGTGGTAGTGAGTCTGCAAGTCCCTGGTACACTTCTGGAGGCAGTTGACACCAGATAGTCTGCAGAGCCGAAGGTAGTTGCTGCCCGTTCGTGGGCGGATGATCCAGTGCCCAGAGCCTGACTTCAACAGCATCCCAGATATGCTCGATGGGATTCGTGTCAGGGCTCCGGGCTGGCCAGCTCAGTCGTTGGACCTCTCCTGCATGCTCCTCGAACCATTCGCGGACGACATTGGAGCGATGTGGTGGAGCATTGTCATCTTGAAAGACTGCTACGTCGTCAGGGTGTTGAAATGTCAAAAACGGGTGCAGGTGGTCTCCGATGAGTTGACGATACCGTGGACCATTCAACGTTTGGTCCAGGATAACCAGAGGGCCCATTCCAAAGCAGGAAAATGCACCCCAAACCATCACTGACGCCCCACCACCCTGCACCACCACCTGTTGGCATGCGGGATCCATCGTTTCGTGTGGTCTGCGCCATACACGGTGCCTCCCATCAGCGTAGTACAGTTGATATCGTGACTCATCTGACCATATGACGTTACGCCTCTGTTGCAGAGTCCAGGCAAGATGGTTGGTGGCAAATGCACGCCAGAGTGTCTCATGACGCTGGGTAAGCATTGGCACCCGTGTAGGGCGACGGCTGCCAAACCCGAGGGCATGCAGATTCCGACGGATTGTCCACCGAGAGACGTTTCTAGTGCGGCCAGTATTGAACTGGTCTGTGATTTGCTGCACTGTTGCGCTCCTGTCTCTCTGAATCATTCGTCCCAGGTGTCGCCGGTCACGATCATTCAGGGCAGCTGGATGCCCGGTATGGTGCCTGTTGTGGACTGTGATGCCTTCATCCAGCCATTCCCGATACACCCTGGAGACAGTTGAGCGGGGAAAGCCAAATTCCTGCACCACTGCCGAAATGGAACATCCCATGCGTCAGGCACCTACTATCATACCCCGTTCAAAAGACGTCAACTCGCGACGACGTGCCATTTCTGATTAATCACTTATCCAAGCTCTTCCCACAACGTCTAATGGTCCATTCCCAGAATCCGTTACCCCTGTGAATTCGTGAACCATGCCCATCATTCAATGTGCTTGCTATCCCATGAGTTTTGCTAACTCGGTGTATATTTCAAACACTTTTGATGCATCTTTTTTATCTATTGGGCACGGTTTCTGGATTCTATTCTTCATGATTGCCCATAGATTTTCGATTGCATTTGTCAGGCGAATTCCCTGGCCATTCCAGGACACTTATTTCTCTTTCCCGATTTTTTGGATGTATAAAGCTGGTACCAGGGATGGATGAAGGGAGTGGATAACATCTTATCGTCTTTGATAACATCTTCAGATGAACAGATCTTCAGTAATTGGAGTGACAAAGAATAACTGTATAAACTGTATAAACTTCACAAAAAACAATACACCAACACTTGACTATTAAAACCCCCACCCATACCTTGCTTTAAAAGGGTGTTTTACTTCTCGGTTGATAATTGAAGGCATAGAATATCTTTTATATCTCTCAAAAGACAATTTCTTTTTGTTGAAAAGAAGACAGACACAACATGGGCTCATTACTGAAGATGACCGGTGACCACATTTCGGGGGTTCAATTCTCAAATTTTTTGGCCCAGTGAAGACGTTTTCTGCGACCTGGATTCGAACCAGGAACCTCGACTATCATGGCCGACGCCTTTACCAATTGGGCTATCACAGACACCCGGACAGCCAAGCTGTCACAAGGTGTCATAAAGACAACCAAGTCGTCACGGTTGAAAGCCCAGTGGGAGGCGGGCTCCTGGCTCTCAGATCGAGAATTTCTCCTATCCAAACCATCAGAAAGTATGATGAACTCACAGATTGATGCGATAGCCCAATTGGTAGAGGCGCTGGCCATGATAGCCTACATTTCAATTTGCATCGCAATCGGTTCATTAGATTGGGCTTTAGAGGGCTTTGAGTAGGCGAACTTATTTTATAACCACCCTGTACATGGAGAAAGTTTCGCGAGGCAGGAAAACTGGAAAATGTAAGAAGAAATGGGGCGTCCAAAAGCACCAACACTAAAACAAGATCGAGTGCTGCGACAACTGTGCAAGAGTAAAAGAAAATCAACATCCAAAGAACTTAACAAAAAATGGAAAAAAATCAAGAACTTTTTTAGGGGGAGGGGAGAGACTTTTAAATCTGTTAAATCAAGCATCACTATATTCAGGCTAGAATCTACAGGAATGCATGCACCGCATTAACACCATCTTGCTACCAATATACGACGAAATTTTATGTACATTTTTGCCGCTGCTGCTGTTTTCTTAGGAGGGGTATCGGACTCTGGTTCAAACATGTAAGTCTGCCTCAAACCTTTTCTCTCCATCCTTTAAATTTTTATGCAACTTTTCACCAGCATGATGGGAAGACACGCACTGGTGATCAGACCGCTTAGCAATTCCCGTTAAACGCAATCATCTGGTTGCATCAGTACTGCATCTACTTCTCCTCCAGGCTCATCAAACAGTGCCTGTTAATTTCCAGTTTTTAGAGATTGTTATCGATCTATTATCAAAACAAATTATACCTTTCAAATACCCTTTAAGATTGCTAAATTTTAGATGCAACTCATATAAACCCACTTTACCCTGTAAAGTATCTAAATTGGAATGATTAACAGGCTTTGTACTCTCCAGTAAGCCGTTCACTTTTCATGGAGATATATCATATCTGGCAAGAGAAATTAGCCCTTGTGTTGCGAACAAAATTTGACATCACATTTAAAAGTCTTTTTCTCGACATGTATGCAGCCTATTAAAAAACTTCCAATAGCATTTTGTCCTTAGAAAATGATGTCAAATTTTGCAGGATTGTTCGCACGTTCTTAATTTTAAACAAGGAAATATTATCTTTTGAATGGAACACTGTACTTTTTTTTTGGGGGGGGGGATGTCCTGAGCTTCGCGGATGGACGTGGCTGCAATGTGCTGCGAGAACTAAACAAGCTTGTCATCAGAGGGAGTCCAAGACAGTAGGGAAGATTATTTTTTTTCAATTAATAAAAAATTAATTAATAAGTTTATTACCAAAACTAAAGCAATTATCTAAAGCCTTCCCTTTGCAAAACATTTTTTAATTTCTCGCCAAAAACTAATACGAAAAAAGTAACTTCTCAAAAAGATATCAGCTTCAAAACTGCTTCGATTTGACTAACAAGGAAAATACACGAATATGTGCCTCACAGGTTCCCACCAAATTGAAATACGAGGGTGGGCTGAAAAGTAATGCCTCCATGGCTGTAACTTTTTTATTTTTTAACCGATTTTCAAAATTCTTTTTGTATCTGATACTCACATTTCTCCTCTATGTAATGCACTATTCACTTTTCGACATAGTCCCCATCCCTTTCCACGCATTGTACCAACGCGTGACTAGTCGGGTGAACCCGTCGGAGAGGAATTCCAGGGTTGTTGTCGACAACAAGACCGAACGGCAGGTTTCACCTCGTCGTCAGAACGTAACTCATGCCCCTTAAGGTGCTCTTTCCTCTTTGGGAAGTGGTGAAAGTCGCAAGGTGCAAAGTCTTTCATTTTTGAACTGCAGTTTTTCATCTTTGAACTGTAGGCGCTGCAACCCCCTCTGATGTGTGGCGATCGTGTGCGGACGGGTGTTATCGTGCTGCAGTACAGGATCCAAAGCTGCCATTCAATCCTCGTGTCGACGACAACCCCGGAATTCCTCTCCGACGGGTTCACCCGACTAGTCACGCGTTGGTACAATCCGTGGAAAGGGATGGGGACAACGTCGAAAAGTGAATAGTGCATTACATAGAGGAAAAATGTGAGTATCAGATACAAAAAGAATTTTGAAACTCGGTTAAAAAATAAAAAAGTTACAGCCATGGAGGCATTACTTTTCAGCCCACCCTCGTATGTTACTCATCTGAAGCTACCATTGATGCTTGCAAAATAAGAAAATGCTAAATGTTATTTCTTTCAAAATAAACCGTGAAAACGAAAAAATTTGAGCATCCACACAGCCATATAAAGACTCCCAATGTTTAAGCTGGATGTGTGTATTAATGCACTTGATAGAACTTTTTTCTTCCACTACTCATCAATAAGCACGAATTCACTTCACATGAAAGCAATGGAAGTGGTGGCAGATGACAACTGAATGGATTTTCAAGTTTCTAAACATACTTGATTTTTAAAAATAATTATTAAAATTAGCTAATTGCCTTCCAGTAAAAAATGTGTATAGTAATTAATGACCACTTCCTTAAATTTATTTCATTTTATTAATTAATTTGATAATCTTCGTAAATTTTCCGTCATTTAAAACGTTGCGTTGGTGAGGGTGTATGTATCGCGGTGCTTTATGATTTTAAATAGAAACTGATTTTAAAGTGATATGCCCAGTGTCTGTTTCCCTGGTGCCATCTCTTGAGTAAACAAACAAAGTCTATTTCATATACAGGTATAGGTATATTATTTTTACTGCCCGCCCCCCGCCTTTTGCCACATGTAAACCTTACTCTGAACCTAATGAACATATGATCAAACGTGGTTCAAAAGTTTTTAGAACATTTACAGATGCACCCTGAAACTGAATTTTTATACCAGTGGTGCCCAACCTTTTTTTTATCCGAGGGCCGCACTCATACTGAAATAAATTTCGCGGGCCAGAACACAAGCAAAACAAATATCTAAAATTTTTATAGTTACTGAATTGTTACATTTTATTAATGAGAAGACTGCATCTGATTCTTAGAATAAAAGGCGAGCCACATGAGTGAGCTTCACGGGCCGGATTTGGCCCGCGGTCCGTAGGTTGGGCACCGCTGTTTTATACGAGGGCGATTCGATAAGTAAGTTACGAATCGTGATTGAAAAGAAATGAATGGAGATAATGACATACAAACAACATTTATTTTTCAACATAATCTCCATACAAATTTAAGCACTTGTCCTATCGTTTCACAACCTGGAAACCTGTGGCGTAAAATTCTTTTGGTTGCTGTTGGAACCATGCACGCACTGCTCTTTCAACCGCTTCATCGTCAGGAAAGCGTTCTCCCGAAAGATGATGTTTCAAAGGGCCAAACAAGTGGAAATCGCTCGGGCAAGGTCCAGGCTGTCAGGTGGATGTTGGAGGACCTCCCACTTGAATGACCTCAGCGTCACTGTGGTCTGATTGGCTCTATGAGGACAGGCATTGTCATGCAGCAGCAACACCCCTTTATTGAGGAGGCCTGGTCGCTTCCGGTGAATGGTGGCATGGAGTTTCCTCAGAATCGTGCAGTACGAGGCAGACGTAACTGTGTGGCCATGTTGCTGGAATTCGGTGAGCAGTATGCCTTGGCAATCCTGGAACACCGGATATCCTTCCTTGTAGATATCCTTTGCTTCCATATGTTTTGCCCACAAAAAACGCACAACAGCACGCTGTTCTATCGTGGTACATGTACTCAGGGGCGCCGCCATCTTGTACAGCTATGCACAGAACAATCGTTGTGCGTCACAATAAAACTAGACAGTGCTGCTATCTAGCGGTGACAGTTTCCCGCACTTAATTAAAAAATGAAGGTCGCAACTTCGATTTGTAACTTACTTATTGAATTACCCTCGTATATAAAGATAGCATTCATGGATGCTTACTTAATCTTAAAAATTATTTCAAGACGATTAATTATCAGCAAAATTAAAGTTTAGTGCTTTAATAACACTGCAATTCTTTGGCGACTGTTGCTAACGATTATGCTTTCCCTCTTACCTCCCATGTTTTTTGAACTTTTCACTTCCGGAACGCTACCACCGCCGTGCATGGTACCACGCTACTTCCAAGGTATGCTTGCATGCAAAATAAAAAGTACATCGAACAACTTTGCGTACTTCCCTTGTTATAAAAGGAGACCGTTGACCTTTGTTCGGATCAGAGTGGAAATCAGATGCAAGCACTGTTGATTCATTACTTTCTCCTGATGTTAGAGAGACCTAATTCTTAAGCCGGATTCTGTGACGGTGGCGTCGAAGGCAAGCAAACTTTACGTCGTGAAACCGTCGTGGTCTTTCCCACAAGCGCGGAAATTGACATTGTGAAATAAATGCTTTTGTTCGTTTCGTTTGGCGAAGATCGAAATTGGGCATAAATTTTTTGGATTGGATTACACGGTCGTAATTTATTTTATTCACATATGTAATTTAAATATGAAACAGCATTTTTGGGAGTTTTATTATCGAAACGTATGGGTGTACCGCCACTCAGTTCATCTGCTCGAGAGCAACCATTAAAGAAGCGAAAGCAATTTTCGGTGTTGGACATGATATAGGATTGGCTGCCGCTGTTACTTGCCATCACGTACGACGGCGAAAGTAGAGCTCTGTTCTATCGTGTTTTCCGTGCTCCGTGACATCATTTCTTGCCATCGAAGCTGTGCCGTCACGGAATCCGTCGTACTGTGAATCCGGCTTTAATGTTTTAATGCTAATTCTAATTGTTTGTAAATTTCCACATTGTGATATTTTTTAAGTAAACAAATTAGAAAGAGTTTACAAATATTTAATCTACGCTATGTAAAGGAAAATTTACTGAAATGTGTGTAGCTCTGAAGTACGAGAGCATGGAGCAATGAAGCGATAAGCAGCCAATTCTGATTGGTTCATTTCGTTGGTCTTCTTTTATGAAAAATACTATAGTTGTTTACCTGCATGTTTTGGTTGCTTTCTGATATATTCTCACATGGTGAAAATGCATGTAAGTTCATTTCATAAAAGCTTAAAAAACAAGACATTCAGATTACAGATTTTTATTTTTCATAATCGTTTACATCTTTGGATTTTTTTTCTTTCTCCTTTTTAAAGTGTAACGAGTGCCAACATTATTCTGGCACAGTGAAATATTTGTAAAAGTTTTAAATATAAATAACCTTATCGTAAATAAACAACAGAAAAATCGTAAATATTTAGGTAATCTCAATTCAGGTAAGTTAATTGCCTAAATATTACAGTGTTTTATATAAATTAAGAAGAATAATAATAAAAGACGCGTGTCGACTTTATTTGGTAAGAAAAAGAGAAAGTTTCAACACTACCGTTTTAAACGAACTTTGAACAATCCATTAACGTTATCAAGAAAACTAAAGTGTGTACTTTTGTTGTTGTTGTTGTTAAGAAGGCAAGGAAAAGTGTATTGTTGTTGTTGTTGTTGTTATTATTATTATTATTATTATTATTATTATTATTATTATTATTGGTAATGATTTTAACCGGTTCGTAATGGAGCGATTTTCCACCTTTAGTGTATGCTGAAAAAATATTTCTTAATTATCACAGCAAAAAGATGATTTGTGGTATATAAAATGGTTTAAAGTGACCAACAGAAAAAGGAAAAGAAAGAGAGAAAAAAAAAAAAAAAAGAAAAAACTCTTATATTATTAAAATTAAAATTAATTTCCTTATGAAAATGAATGGTCACAAACAAGTTGTCGAAAAACAATCTACCAAAAGCAGGCATGAAAGTAAAGTTTGGGACACAAATTGGGCCGTAGCTCTAATTTTCCTGAGATGACTGTGATGGAGATGATCGTTGTCTGGCGCCTAAAATTTTAAGTTTCATTTTCACTTCTTATTCATTTATTTTATTATTTTATTTTTTTTTTTTTTTTACAATTGATCATAGAATCATATTCAACTCAGCACTCCTACCCGTTCGCAGATGGTTCAACGATGCCAACATGCGAATCATGAAAGAAGCCGGAACGGTGATGGTGTCTCGAGTTTCTTCCAGCATCACTTCGTTCCTAAGCATTATCTGCAGTTAACAGTTAAAAAAACTGTTAAATTTCATTACTGATTATCAACAACGATAACTTACACTTACGAGGGTTGTTCCGAAAGCAAGTTTCGTCATTTTTTTTCACACAGGAAGTTTATTGCCAAAAAAAAATACACCTTGCACTATTTATCGATATAGTTCGCCACTGACATTGAGACATTTGTCGTAGTGTGCAATGAGTTTGAAGAAAGAGTCGCAGCAGGCATGTGTGCCCAAGGTGTATCTGATCTTGTGTGAGCCTAGCTGCGTGTGGTTTGTGTTGTCGTCCAAGAGCACAACACCTTCACTCAAGAGCCCTGGTCTCTTTCATTGAATGGTGGACCTGGATTTGGTGAGGGTGTCGCAGTAGCGTGCCGCGTTGATGGTTCCTTGATGGAGGAAATCAATGGAATCACACCTTTCACGTCCCAGAACACGGTTGCCATAATCTTTCCTGAGAGGGTGACACTTTGAATTTTTTTCTCGTTGGTGAACTGGGATGCGACCACGTCGTCGGTATATGTTTGTCTGCCATCATGATTTGTACTCGAATAGCCTTGGGCACGCCTGTCTGCTGCTACTTTTTCTTCAAACTGATTGCACGCTATGACAAATGTCTCAATGTCGGTGGCGACTATGTCGAAAAATAGTGCAAGGTGTATACAGTCTGTTTCATAAGAGAACCGTTGAAATTGACCAATCAAATTAAACCACTTATTGGCTAGTTACTCCTGGCGCCATTCGACGTAATTCTGTTTGCAAACGAAAATGAAAGCACTGAAAGTAAAACAAAATTACTGAATTAAAAGGCTGCTCTGCCTAACACAAAAATATTTCTAGTACAGTCTCCTAGCAAACTACCTGGAGCAAATAATGCATCAATCATGCTTATTCCTGATTGGTTCTTGATTATCATTGATTATATTTCAACGGACTTCTCTTATGAAACAGACTGTAGTTCATGATGCCATACTGTATTTTTTTTGGCAATAAAGTTTCCGTATGAAAAAAAATGACGAAACTTACTTTCGGAACAACCCTCATATAATCCAATAATAGTAATTCAAAAGTTACTGTGCAGTAGTGCATGGAAATGTATTCAGAAGGTGGTAGTAGGAAAATGTTGCTGACAATGAAACAGCATGTGTTCCTAGTGAAGAATGCATTCCGGAACGCTGGCAAATACACAAAACAGATTCGGCAGCTGTTTCAAGAAATGTTCCCTGGTGTACCGGTGCCTCATCGGAATGCAGTACGGAGCTTAATCGACAAGTTCCGTGCAAGTGGAACTGTGCTGGATGCATCGCGATCGGGTGTGCACGTTCGCCAGACCTCACATCTCTTGATTTCTTCCTTTGGGGTGCCTTTCAAGGTGTAACAATAATCCGCAAACAATCCATGCAGTTTGCCTGAACTGAAGGAAGATATCACCACAAATCTCACCAGCCATACTGAGCAGTGATTCACAACATGCAACTGCATGCTAACTGATGTCGTGAGGCCAGTGGCAGGCCATTTCCGGCATCTATTGTGAGTGGATGCCACCTTCGACCAGCCGCTGCACAATAATTTTTGAATCACCCTGTACAATAAAAAGCTTCCAACATTAAAAAAAAAACACAAAATTATAAGAAAATAAATAAAACTTCTGAAGGGAGGGGGGAAACATTAAAATTAAAATAGAATCTCCCATTTTTTTTATTGCATACTCAGATTCTGTCAACAATTATGTAGGGTTTGTCTGAAACATTCTTTCTGATTTGTGATAGATGGCACTGTAATAAGCAAAAATTGTTAAACTCGAGTGAGTTAGTTACAACCGTTGCCATTACACCCTGCTGCTTCACATACAGTCAAACCTTGTTAATGTATATTTCAAGGGACCGAGCAAAAAATATACATAAAGCAGGATTATACATGATCCAAGATTGAAATATGATTTACCCAAAATCCCAATACAGTCGACTTCGCTTATAAGTACTCTGAATAAAAGAGCACTCAACTTATAAGGGCGACTTTTCATTTCCCTGAATAACTGTCTTGTCAATAAATGGGGATCACATTATACAACAGGGTAAAATTTTTACTGGTTTTTGGGCTCTGAAGGTGGGATTGCATTATACAAGACAATCGACAATTGAACAGTGAAGTGCACATTTCTTCGGATGGGACAAAAGCAGTGCTTTCACGAAGCTCACCCTACCAGAATAAATTCCACATGAAATACACTGAAATAGGCAAGAAGCCTGACTAACCCAAAGAGGTCTTCCACATTATGAAAAAAAAAAAAATAAGATTGACGATTGTCAGAAGATTGGGGGCTGGGGTGAGTGGTATCACATCTTCCAATAATCCAGGAAGGAAACGCTGCCAATGTTTTCGAAGTTGACATCAAGAATATGCCTCGGTTTTCTATACTTTGTATGCCACTTCATTACCATTGGGTTGTTTAGTATTCCAGCCACCAGGCCATTGTCATGGCTCTTCATCGTCTGCGCCATGTTCATCAGGAGATCTTGCACACACTTACCAAGGTGAGTCATCTTCAGATCCGAGTGTATGGATTGGTTTTTCACAGTCCTTCTGCCAAGCTGGGCGATGGTCCTCAGGGTAACATTCTGGAACGACTGGAGTTCACTCCATCTACTTTTACATATGGTTGCCCAAGCAGGCATGCCATAGAGGAGGATGGTCCAAATCATCGTCTTGTACAATAGCAGCTCATTGTCGATGCTGAGGGCACTGTTTCGACCCAGGAGAGCTATGAGGCTGTACTGAGCTTTCTTTGCTTTGTTCAGAACGTACGTCACGTGACAGTTCCATTATATTGCCAAGGTACTTGTAATTGTTGACCCATTCGAGTTCCTTATTGAACGAGACAAGAGAATCCGGGGTACACTTAAGCTTTGCATTTTCCAACGTTAAGGTTCAGCTTTCAGCAATTAAACCAGTCTTCAAATTCCTTCAAGGCGTTCTGCAGACGAGTGATAACGTGAGATGGCTGGTGCGCCCAGGCCATGATGGCAGTATCATCAGCATAGAAATATAAATTACATTTTCCTGGTTTTGGGAAATTATGTACAAAATAATTAAATAAAACGGGCCCAAGGACAGAGCCTGTAGGGCACCGGCCTTTACCTTGTGGGGAGTGGAGAGGTTTTCGCCAACTTTAGCTTGACAGAACCTGTCGCTAAGAAAGGATTTCACCATCAAAATTAAATCAGGAGGAAACTCGTCTCTAATCATCTTGTAGATTAGCCCTTAGTGCCACACTTGATCGAAAACCCTACTGGCATCAAGAAAGACCACGCCACAGAACCTTGAAAGGTTCAGTGGGGTACTCAGATCTTCAACAAGCCTCCATATCTGCATCTGACCCGCATTATACAAGAGATCGCATTATAGTCAAATACTTATGGAATAAACTGTCGACCAAACTGCTGAATAACGACAATGGCCCAATAAATGAGTGGTTGCCCATGGTTGATTTGATTTTTTTTTTTGGTAGATTTTTATTTCTGGGAATATTTTTCCCTTTGAGGTGGTTCATAAGTTAATTTTTCTATTGGATAGTTACTCTTTGCCCAGTGTCGCCCTTCGTTCGTTTGTTTTTTTTTATTGAATTTCTCAGATTTGTTAATTTACATGACCGCTTCTTATAAATTCATTGTTCATTTTGTATTTGGTGACTCTCAAGCTATTCGATTGTCCAAGATTCTCATTAAAGAAGCTGAAATGTACATACAAGATATTAAACTCTTCTTGTGGAATAGTGTTTTTGCTCTTTATTTCTTTTCTTTAGGTACTTGCGGTAATTTGTCATTCAGTGCCATCTGGTGGTATCCTTTGGTTCTAATAGCCTTTTGAGGAGGCGTTAACCAACCTCTAACTTCTAATAAGCATGGTTTAATGGAACCAATCAGAATTCGCTATCATTCAGTAACTTGTGGTTTGTTGTTTGTGTTTAATGGAACCAATAAAAAAAAAAAATGGAATTATTGCTTGACCCATGCATAGACAACCGCATGACTAATGAAAAAAATATTTTTTTTCAATAAACATCTCAAATGATTCGCTTCTTTTGGAATGAATTTCGTAGTTTTAGAGGCAAAATGTACACTATCTGGGATTTGAGAGAAAAACAGGCAGAATGGATTAGCTCTGTCAATTGGCAGAATGGAGGGAGATGAAGGTGGCCTGCAGCAGCCAGCAGTTTCCACAGTCGGGGAGGGTGAACATCAAAACTGTCATTTTTTGATAAAATTACCCAATTTTCATTTGATGTCGAGCCAGCCCCTGCAATCGAGCAGGTAGGCTTTCCGTTATACTGCCCTGTAGTTATCTGCAACACCCTGTACATTAACGAGGTTGAACTGTATATTCACCGTAAGACCACCACATGAACGCTACTTAGGGGTTCACATTGAAGAAGTTGAATTTATGTAAAGCACTCTCATTAAACAGTGCTTTAAATTTACACCAAATGCAGTGCCATCTATTGCAAGATGAGAAAATGTTCAAGACAAAGAAAGTCGTATTTCTTTATCGCAGATTCATTTTGGAAAGAACGTGGTGGTTCCCAATTGAAGAATTGTTGTTTACCTACGATGAAAATTATTCTAATTTTTTCCGATTTCAGCCATTCACCGTGGCTGCTGGACTCCATACTGCCGCTCCTCTTGTTCTTTCTCGTGATGGCCTGGATAGACAGGGGCACTTGAGTGTTACTGTGGGTGACTGTTTGGTGCAGAGGTTGCTCTTTGCTGATGACCTTGTCCTCCTTTGGTCTTCTTGCACTAATCTTCAACATACACTAGACTGGTTTTCATCCATGTGTGAAGAGGCTAGGATGAAATTCTTTGTGGCTAACAAGGAGAGACTACGCAATCTGACTCACCGAATTTGATCGTAGTAGCTTTCACCCAAATAAATATCCATGCAAAACCATTCAATGCACTTCTCAAAATTTTCCTAGAAAAAATGCAAAGTTTATTTCAATGTGTGTCTTTATATTTGGATGAAAGCTACACGTAGAATTTTTTTTATCAAATTTGGCAAGTCAGAGTTTAGGAGTCTCCTTATAAGACTGACATTCAGGTACTTTCATCCATGATGGAGGAGCCCTATTAAGATGGGTGGAGAAACTTCAATGTCTTGGGACAGCATTTATGAGCAAAGGGAGGCAGGACAGTGAAATGGATGCTCGGATCGGTCTAGCAAGATCCATAGTTCGACACGGTGGGCACCAGATAGAACATCACTGAACATGGCGGCGGGGTTTCTCAAAGACTTATGACGCTTGCAAATCATTTAGTTGTAACATACTCAACCTTCTGTAATCTAAATATGCAATAAAAATGGGGATTCCCATTTGAAATTCCAAAGTTATCCCACCCGCAAAGATGGGGCAAGAGGACTAATATTAACTTTTTATTTGGACATTTTTTTGTATGATGCTTACTTTCCACGCTATTTCGATATCAGAAGTAAATGATCACCCTGTATACGTTATCTCAAAACAAAATTGCGGTAACATTAGAACAATAGCAATATCTACCAACCTCTGAAGCCATTTGCTTATCAAAAGACGGTTCTTCTTGTAACGGAGCCCACAATTTGATGTCGTAATCAATGCCGCTTGAAGCCAACACTGAAATTTATGCATATAAACATACGTTCAACAAAATCCTCAAGGGATCGTGCTAATTTATTATTTTACGAATGACTAGTAAATAAACCATTGCCTGGATCAAACGGATGAGGTTGAATGCAATTAACAACGTGGCGGTCAGCTTCTAAAATCATCACTACCTCAGCAGTGTGACGATCCCAGAAGAAAATGTGGCCGCAATCGGATCCACTCATAACATAATGATCTCCCCAGAAATTAGCTTCTTTGATCTGAATATAAAATTATTGAAATTGCTTTTTCTTTTTTACAATGTTATTATTATTATTATTAGATAGAAGAATGGATTTATGGAGAAAGCCCTTACCATAGTTCGTGCATTTCTGTGACCAGTGAATTTATGCAACAGTTTTGGTGGAGGAAGGTAATAGTAGTAATGCTTGCCTCCGTTTGCAGAGATTGTCTCTTCTGATGGGCTTGCTAGCGCTTCGTCCATATTACGAACCAAGTCCCCTGACAAATCGGATCTGAAATGTTAGGCCATGCTTTATTGGAACAGAAAAACATTCAGAACAGCATAAACACAATAACAGATTGGATTATTTCGCTAAATAAACGTCTGGAAGTTGAGTTTTTTTGTTCTGAAAATACTGCAGCCAAATACACTGACTGCTCAATTGAAAGTGTACACTTTCGATTTTAGACATTTTGTTGAATATCTAGAAAAATACTTGACAATTACCATAAAACTTCAGGGATGTAAAAAGCACGTTATGTACAGTCTATTCCAAAAGCGTTTTCACTTGCTTGACAGCAGTTGAGCTAACTGAAGTTGATTGGTTACAAAGTCTAGTTTGAACGAACATCGTAAAAGTTTAAAATGGACTTGGCCGTCCACAGTGGAAATAGGGATTGGGTTTATCACTGGTGTGGGCTTATTAGAGTACTTTTAACTGAAAAGATTAATCGCTGCTTTCTATTTCAGCTTAAACATTTAACACACTTATTAAAAACAAAGCAATAAATATTTAAGAATATCTCAAGAATATTCAATGAACGTTTACTCTACGCTAAATCTCAGGTGTTTAAATTAAATTTTCTTTCCTATTTTTTTTCTGTATTTTGAACATTGATAATTTTACTTATTACTTTTTAAAGTCTGTAATACTTTGATACCGAAATTGTTCATGCCACCATATACACCCATACCTCGTTATACGTACTTTTCGATTTACGTACTTTTCAATTATGGCACGAATTAGTTTTACGTACCCAATATTTCGTCACATGACCAACAAGATTAAATAAAGAATAGAGTGGAAATACACTGATCATTAGCGCCAGCACTATGACCTCGTCAAGTACATCGTCATTATTTCCACTCTAATTACTTAATTTAGGCTATATATTTTCGATTTTTGTTTCATGTGCATTATTATGTTTATAAAAAAATAAAAATAATAAACTAAAAACTATATAAAATAAGGTTACGTGTCAATTCGTCGAGCGTCAATTCGTCAAACGTCATTTCGTCGACTGTGTCAATTGGTCGGGTGGTTAGGTCGTCGGACGTCAATTAGTCGAGGTGTCAGTTAGTCGGGCGGTCAACTTGTCAGAGACAAATTCGTCGGGTGTTTCAATTGGTCGAGATAATAAATAAATGGTAGGGGAAAACTTTAATAAAATTTATTAACGAAAAAATTTTTGTTAATTTCATTACTGGAAAGGTAACAATAAATGCCTTTACTGTTAAAAATCAGTATTTAAATACAGTTTTTGTAAACAATGTGATACAAAGGCTAAAATGAATTATAGCTACAATAAACGTGATCTTTTTGACAAATGGTCAGGATATTTGCCCCAAACTGCTTATATCGCTTCAGTATTCTTCATTTGCTGTTTACAAAAGCTGTATTTGTAATACTGTTGTTTACAAAAGTTGTATCAATATCACTTTGTTTACAAAAGCTGTATTTGCATGCTTTTTTTTACGGTAATGGCATTTATTGTTTAGCTTTCCAGTAATTAAATGAATAACAAAAGAATTTTTCGTTAATACATTTTATTAAAGTTTTTTCCGATCATTTATTTATTATCTCGACCAACTGAAACACCCGACAAATTTGTCTCCGACAAATTGACCGCCCGACCAACTGACACCTCGACGAATTGACATTCGACTAATTGATGTCTGACGAACTAACCAGCTGACCAACTGACACAGTCGACGAAATGACGTACGACGAATTGACCCTCGACGAACTGATCTGATACCATAAAATAAATACTAACTGTGCTGTATTATTTCATAAAAAAACACTGAAACAGATTCAATTTAATTTGTGTATGTTTGTATCAAAATCATTGCTGTGCATTGTCAAAGCGTTATCATGAAAATCATTGATGTGCATTGTCAAAGCGTTATCACGGAAATTTATTTTTAAAAAAGTACAGTAGTGACCTCTGATGAGAGCTACATAATAAAACGTCTCACGTTTTTCCATTGCCTTGACTTTTCTACTGACCCTGAAAAGTACGTATTCGTTATACGGATATTCGAGTTACGTACCAACTTTTTGGAACCAATCAGTACGTATAACGAGGTATAGGTGTATTATGCTTATATTTTATAAGATAACGAAAGCCATTATGATATATGAAAAGTTTTAAATTTCACGACATGTTTGTTTTTGAGGGGCCCACTTCAGGAATTCTTACCCTGTATACCTCATATACTTCAGCACAAGTTTTGTTCATAAGGCAAATTGGGGACCAGCAACAAATTAAACCAAAAAAAAAATAATGTTTGGGATCACCCTGTAAAATATTACACGTGAAATGCATTGTACAGGGTTCACGCTAGGACAAAAATCTAGGAGTCAATTTAATTCCCAAATTTCAGAAGATGCGAATCAAATTTTAAATTCTTTTTAATTTTTATATTTTTACATGCAACCACAATCTCTGTAGTTGCTGCTATAGTTAATTGGAAATTTAAACAAGACCGCATGTGACAAAATGAAACGAGGTTAAAATGTGGTGAGAAGGATATGGGCCGATGATATTCAAAATTTAATACCGTAAATACTGTATTTAGCGCCGGACCTGAAATACCAGCCCGCCTGCATTAAGCGCCTGGGGGTCCACTGAATTTTTGCAAATAAGCACCGGACCTTCAATAACCGCCCGGGCACTTATCTTAGTTCATTTTGTGGATTTTTCTTCTCTTGCTGCTTTCTCATGGGAATGTTTGCTCTCCCAAATGCCACTGCTAAACCGGAAATTAGATACCAGCATGATTGTCTTCTAATTTCTTGCTTTTAATTTTGGATTCAGTCAAGCAACATAGATGATGAAAAATGAGAACTTCACAGTGATAGCATTGATTTTAATCTCGCAACAGTAAAGTAGGCTGAAAACCAGTCTACAGAGGCTACAGCCAAACAGTTGAGGTTAGCATTGATCCTAACGGGAATGGAAAACACAGCAGGATACTTTAGAAAAGATGAAGGAGAAGGGCGAGAATTTTGCATAATAATATCCATCACAGTTGTGCAGAATTTTATAAGCGCCGGACCTGCAATACCGGCCCGCCTGGATTAAGCGCCTGGGGATCCGCGGAATTTTTTGACTTACTGGTCAAAAAATCACGAGTAAATTTTTAGCAAAAATGCCCATTTGACGCGTAAATTGCAAGTAAGCACGAACCCTGATTGTACCTGTAGCATATGATTATGAGGCTTCTTTTATTTACCTCTGTTCATTTGTATAAGATTAGCATGCACATTCATGGAGATCTAAAGGTTCCCTTAATATAAGAGTAGCTCTTACATTGGCAGGGTTCGAAACTAGCAGTTGCCAGGTTGTCAGAGACTACCAAAAATTCATTCTGCTATTGTTTATCACTGCTTGTCGCTCAGTAGGATGAATTTTTGTTAGTCTGTGATAATCTGGCACCTGCTAATTTCGACCCCTGTATTGGGATAATAAATTATGCAAAGGACATTTTGGTAACGCTTGTGCATGCACAGTTCAACATTTAGTAAAAATGCTCATATTTCATCAAATATTTAATATTTTAATATTCTGATTGCAGGGTGTTGTGTCTACTGTAGTTTGTCAAGTTTCCTGAAAATGGTATTGCATTGGGTTGAAACCCCTGCATGTTATAAACAAAAAACTTACTAAAGAAACCTTTATATCTCCATGAATATACGTGCTATTCTCATACAAATGAACACGGATAAGTAAAGAAGCCTCATAATCACATGCTACAGGTACAACACTATTTGCCTTCGGGACAAAACCTTCACTGAAATATATGAGATGTAACATGCTCTTTACTCCCCTCAAGTTTCAAGCTAATTCATCAATATTTTTGTAGGTATTAGACAAAACGTTTATAATCAAAATTGTCCAATTACTTTTTTGGTAGACAGCGTACAATGCCCAGAAATTTAAAGCAGAATATGAAACAAAAATAAATCGCAAAGCAATTCACGTTTTACTTTTGTGCGTTTTGAACGAAGCAAACTTCATTTCTGACCTTGGATCTGCATTCCTACTGTGGCGCCTAAACCAACATCTTGTTAACTCTTCTTCGCTCGACGAACTATTGGAACTAGGCTCCGGAAGTTGGATCGGTTTATTTCTAGTTGTGCTTTCCGATATCTGCGAAGACGACTCGCTTGATTCTAGCCACACATCGAGATGAATAGAAATTCTGCATTAAATTTTACCAGCCCATGACACGACTGAATTTACCAACAAAAAACGTCAAACCTACCTTCAAATGTTCTTATGGATGTGGACGAATCTTCTGTTTTATCGAGTGATATATCACTACATTCCTCACCACTTTTATCGACGCTCATCTTATTTTCCTTAAATGGATGAGTTACCTGTTCGCTATCATTACATGATGGTTCTGATAAAGTGCTGGGCTCTAGACTAGATAAGTTCGTATCGTGGAGCTCGTGCTCAGAATCGGACGATACCTCGACAACAGGGAGATTCGTGCAACCCATATCACCAAATGTTATGAAAAGAGGAGTACGGCAACGCCGTAGAGGCATATTTTCATTAGATTCCATTTCTTCTGAAATCTGCTCTGGCTGAGGTGACGGAATCGGCTCTGTCTGCCTAGTATCTGACTGCAAATCAGATTTCGTTTCAGCTACGTTGTCACTTCCCAGATCCTGACTGCTACAAAATAATTATAAGTGTGTTATATACAGTGGACAAAGTGGTCTAATAAACCTAAGCTTTTTATAATACAAACAAGAAGGCAATATAGTCAAAAGTACATTATAATCTTAATCTAAAACCTTTTCATATTCATTTAGATCGTTGTCTTGCTTTACATCTTTTCAAAACTACCTAAGCAAAATGCCATAAGGCTCATCTAGCAAGAAATGAGAATTTAACTGGATTTGCAAAAATGGCAGTAAACAGGGCGTCTCAAACTTTTAGGGTCAAAACTCTTCTGATGATAGAGGACTGAATGTTTTGAGATAGGGAACCAATGATCAGAAATGCAGGTTTCAGGCACACGAGAATATGAACTTTGGAGGACACATGAATAAAATGTAATTATTAAAAATGCCGTAAATCTTCGTGGCGCACATTTTTTTCAAATACGAGGGAAGATTGAAAAGTAACGCACAACAATTTTTTTAAAGCATATAATTGTGGCTACTTTTTTAATAACAAGAAATTAATCCTCTCGAGAAAGGTATAAACAAGTTGCGGAAGCACTGAGATAATCTATTTTTACCTTTTTATCTGCACTTTTTAACCCCCCCCCCCATTTTTTTAATCGAAAAATTGATTGTCTCGAACATAGTATTTAGAAAATGAAAAAAAAGAGCTCTATTGTCTTTCGTTTCTTGTCATTTCCAATCATCAAATGATATACCACAGGCCATATGCTGCCAAAGTTCTAAAGACTAAGTGACTGCCACCCCCACAACTCCGACTCCATTGGGACAACTTAGCCCAAACTTCATAGTTACTTACATACTTACTTTTCAAACTCGCTTATCCGTTAGGGTCGCAGGGGCAGCAGCCCTATGGAGGATCTCTAGCGATCGTGATCTTCCACCTTCAGGCGCATGTCCTCCCTGGTAATACCCAAGCGACTCGAACCCAGATTCTCCATGTAGTCTAGCCACCTGGTTCTAGGCCGATCCCTTGATCTCTTACCCACCGGCTTGGAAAATAAGTGCCTAGGAAGACCAGTTTGCAGCATCCGTATCACGTGGCCATACCAGCGCAACTGAGATCTCTCGATGCAGAGAACTAGCAGCTCAACACTTAAAGACTCCCTTATTGTGCTGCTGTGCACTCTAATAGGGTAACTTGCCACCTGCCACACTTCTCAGAAATCTCATTTTGGCTGCTTGTACCTGCGATCGTACTCTTTCGGTCATTACCCAAGACTCATGACCATAGGTGAGAATGGGGACAAAGATAGATCTGAAGACGGAGAGCTTGGCTTTATTTCCCAACTCGTGTCTCATTACCATGGATTGCCACAGTTCATGTCTGACACAGCATGCTGCACCGATCTGGGCATCCAATTCTTTTTCCTGCTGCTCATCACTCATGAATGCAATCCCGAGATACTTGAACTTCTCCACCTGTCTCAATGGGCTCCCTAACATGGAGAGCGCACTGAGCAGGCTGTCTTGAAAGGATCAGAACCTCAGTCTAAGCCACATGGATCTTCGTCCCAGCTTCTTCATATCTGGCTGCAAACCAGTCTAGTGCATGCTGAAGGTTAGTACAAGAAGACCCAAGGAGGACAAGGTCGTCAGCAAAGAGCAACCTCTCCACCAAGCAGTCGCCCATACAAACACGCTCATCGCCTCAGCTGCCCCTGTCTATCCAGTCCATAAAGATAATGAACAAGAGGGGCGACAGTACACACCCTTGCAGAATCCAACACCCACGGTGAACGGTCTTGACTTATGCCATTTATCCGGACACACATCTCAAGAGCTTTCGTTCAGAGACATGACAGCAATCAGTAATTGCTCATCCACTCCATACTCTTGCAACACTTGCCAGAGCTTCTCCTGAGGAACTCTGTCATATGGTTTTTCAAGGTCCACAAAGCAAACATAGACATCTTTTACATACTCCCAGGATTTCTCTAAGATTTACCTTAGAACAAAGATATGATCCATCGTACTGCGGCCAGATTTGAAACCACACTGCTCCCCCGACTGTTTGGAGTTGACTATTTCCCGACTTCTTTGCTCTTCAAAGAACTTCTGTTAGTAGACCCATTCTTCTGTTACTTAATAAGCAATAACGAAACAATACATAAGAAAGCTGCAAGTTACCTATGTTTCGACACATGCACCAAATCTCTCGACACGTTTCTCTCCCATCAAGACACCAGATTCAATACATTTTGTTCATAGAACTGAGTTTCTGGTTGCATAGCCAACTGCACATGGCTGATGTACCTCTTCATTTGAACGAAGGCGTTGGCTTCATTTCTTTATTGGTCTGAAGAGGTGATAATCAGACAGTGCGAGGTCTAGACTGGAGGGTGGATGTTTGATAGCACCTCCCAGCATTGTCATGAAGAATCCAGACAATCAGCACCATTCACCTCCAACATTTCCCTGTATATTTCACTCGCATTTTTTCATTTATCCCACAAAAATGGACTATACTTCACTGTTCCCCATAAGTTCACGATGCTAACAAATGTGCCATCTTTACTCAGTAGGTATTGGTCCTTCTGCTAGAGTGATGCCTGATCAAGCCATTGCTATCTGTAGAGAAAAATTCAAACTATCAATTTGCCAACTCTGAACATCCGGACCAAAATAGTTTTCCATGAAAAAATTATTGTGCGTTACTCTCCGACCCTCCCTCGTATTTTGTGCAAAAATTTAAATTTTATGTCATAAATATTTTCCTGTGAGAGCGTCACTGCAAAGTGCTTGATTGTGCCATTCTTTATTGACAGGAATACCGACATTTCTTTGCAAGACAATTCGTGACGGCAAATTCCTTCCTGCGACAAGTCGTATTAACGAGACATTGTAAAATTCTAAAATGTTTAAATGATTTAACATTTGCTTTTTTTGATTGTATAATTGAAGTTGTAAAAATGATCTTTTCGTTGTTTTAGCAAACAAAAAAAAAAAAAATGCATGATTTTAGGATTTCTTCTGTTTTAATCATGAGCGACGCTTTTTAACTAAACTAATGATAGAATAAAATGACCTTACATTCGCGTTTTGTATGTTAAAACATGCAAGGTTTACTGCATAAATTTATGATTAAATTTGCGATACATTCTTTGCGTTTTAAGCTGCGAGTCTCGCAAATTCTTCGGAGCGAGCTGTATTTGTTTGTTTATTTATTTATTAATTTATTTATTTATCCAAAGAAAGATCCACCTAGGGCCGGTATGGCGCGGGCTGGCGAGATAGGTCTCTGGGTGGGGAGCAAAGAAACAATATTTGATGATTAAAAGTTAAATTTTAAGGAGGGAAAGGGTGAGGAAAGGAGGGGAAAATTAGTTTGGTGGGAATGTTAAAAAATATTTCTTTAGACGGTATTTGAAAGTGGCAGTGTTTGGTGATGAATGGAGAGCTAGAAGTAATGTGGACCAGAGTCTATTCCCGGCGAAAGAGACACTTTTGAGTTGGAAGCTTCGTCTTATGTGAGGGGTTGGCATGGAATCAGAGTAACGGGTGTTATAATGGGTTCTAGTAGTGGTAAATAAATGATGGGAGAGGGTAGTAACTATGGAGTTATTGAGGGCTTTGTATATAAACATTGCTAGGTTAATATTGTAAAGTTGCTGTATGGGAGTTATGCCCACGAAATTAAAAAGGTGAATTCGTAAAACTGGGGTAGGTTTACAAATTTTTAGCAAAATGCGTATAAACCATTTTTGAAGTCTCCATAAGCGTAATAAATTAAATTTAGTGGTTGATCCCCAAAAAAGGAGGCCATATGACAGGGAGGAGTGGATTAAAGCGTTTACAGTAAAATATGGATTTTGGGGGGGAGGAAATGAAGACGTGAAAAGAGTTCGAATTGTCGTGAATTGACTTGTAATGAAATGTTGGTATCCCTTATTGACAAGTGTCCGCTTCACTGCATAGTACCACTCCATCAGCTGGTATCAGGTCAGTTCATCGAGAGTCAATTCATCGAGCGTGAGTTCGTCGAATGTCATTTCATCGAACGTCATTTCATCAATGGTGTCAGTTGGTCGGGCGGTCATTTTCTCGGATGTTTCAGTTGGTCGAGATAATAAATAAATGATTGAAAAAACTTTAATAAAATTCATTAACAAAAATCAATAAATGGTCGTTACTGTTAAAAATCTTTATTTAAATACAGTTTGTGCATATAATAATCAACAAACGATAAACCAGTAATAAAACTAGAGAACGTACGAAAGGCAGAGGGGGGGCTACAAAAGAAACCTGTTCTCACATGTTTTTTTATTGCAATATATCAACCTTTAACCTATGTTCAATAGATAATGAATTCAAAATGAAACATCGAATATTCAAGAACATCGCAGAATTTGATATCGAAAATCTTTCGTACATGGGCTACATCGAAAGAACATCAAAAAATTCGATACATGGACTACAATCGAAAGAACATCGAAAAATTTGATACATGGGCTACCTTCGATACTTTGCCCAGCATTAGCATATTTGATTCGTACCTTACAGCAAATATAATTTACCTTACGTGAAATTTTGGGTTAAACTTGGGAAATCGGCCACAGGATATTTAAATGTTTCGGCAAGCTCATGGAGCTTAATTTTTAGGTTATTATTAAATTTTTATTCCTGTTATTATTAAATTCCTGTATGTGCTCAATTTGTCCGATAATTAATTTTATGCAGTTATTAATTTCATTCTGAAAATGAAGTTTACGGAAGCAGTATAAGCAGTTTGAGGCAAATGTCCGACCCCTTATCAATTTAAATGCTGATTTTTATCAAAAACGGCATTTATTGTTTACCTTTCAAGTAATTAAATTAGTAACAAAAAAATTTTTCGTTGATAAATTTTATTAAAGTATTTTTCGACCAGTTATTTATTATCTCGACCAACTGAAACACCCGACAAACTGACACCTTTGACGAATTGACGTTCGACTATTTGACTCTGACAAACTAACCGCCCGACCAATTGACACCTTCGATGACCTGATGCTCGACGTATTGACACGAACCCTTCAGCCAATACAGTCCTGGAAAAAATTTAAGACCACTTATCAAATCACAGTTATATTATTGGTTATAGTTATTTATAATTATATAAGCCTTAGCATTATTCATTAGGTAATTCATGATGATTTCTATTTTCAAATAAAAAAAAAAAATACGTAATTTTTCTTGTTATGTACCAGAAAAAAAGTTTAAGGCTACCTTTTAAATGTGAGAATAGATTCATCCAATTTTAGCAACAAACATGAAATGACAAGATAACTGCGTATCATGAATGTGACAATTCCCAATGAGAAATTGCATCACTTAATGGTAAATCAGACTGTCGTTTGTAATTTTCTAAAAAAAATTCTGAAACATGTACACTGGAAAACCGTTTGAGCACGGTCCAAACCAGCATGAAATCGGCTAAAATGCGGTTTTCGTATGGCTCCCAAATTATTCTTCCAGTTTTTTAAAATTTTTTCAAAAGATATTTTTTCGTGAATTTTGACCATTTATTTTTCATTTCTTGACATTTATGATGCATATATACATTTGGTACATTTGAAACTTTACAGAAAATTCACCTTTTTCCTCGAATTATTATCCACTATTCCATTGCCAAACGCCAACGCAATAGCCAGATTATGAAAGATTACGGGCTCAGGGCTCGATCTGGCACGATTCGATCCAACACGGTCACTAAAAAATAGTGGCTCCCGAAGACCGTGTTCGAATGGGTCCGTAGTGTACTTAAAAAAAAAACAAACAAACCGCTCAGGTCGTCCTGCTAAACTGTCTGGAAGACAAAATCGTGCTATACTATGGATGGCATCATCAATGAGAGCACCATCTTCAATGATTCCAACAGATTTTGGTTTACCAATAACATCATGATCCACAAAACATGTTTTAAAATATTCATCAAATCATGTTTACATCAAATTCAAGCTGAAACCAAATCTAACACAGAAGCACATGGAAGCATGAGTGAAGTTTGCAAAAGATCACATCGGTAACTCTGATTTCTGGAATCATGTCGTTTATAGTGACAAAAAAAAAAGTTAATCAAATTTGATCCAAACAGTGGATTTTTGACAAGTCTGTGAAAATTAGTAATAAAATCAATTAATAATATTGTGCTGTTTTATGGTTACAAAGCAATAATAAATAATGTTCAGATGACAAAATAGGAAAAAAATCTCCTGTTCCGTTTTTCATGCTGGTCTTAAACTTTTTTCCAGGACTACGTGAAATGTTGTCTGCAAAAACTTTATCTATCGTTTTTGCATTTTCCCATTAATAAATAAATAAATATATAAATAACACATTTAAGTTTCTAGTAAAGTTAATTTGACAAATATAATTATATAAGAGTAGGAGTTGCAATAATGATAATTAATTAAAAAATATGAACTTCAACTTAATTAGAATAAATAAAAAAAATAAATAAATAATAAAAACACTTGAATAAAGGTCACCAGATGTGGAGAAATACAAAGTTGATGTGGACAAAAACACAGATGAAAAGAAGGTGTTGTGGAGAAATGTTACACAAAAACACAGGAAAACTACAGGAGAAGAAGATCTATGATGAACTTCTGATGATAACAGGAGAAGAAAATCTATAATGAACAACCGATGATCACAAGATTGGAAAGAATTATAAGAACGTTTTCGGGATAAAAATTTTCAAACAGAAATTTCATTCAAAAAAATTTTACAAACTGAGGACGGGATAAAAATCCAAAAACGTTTTTTTATAATTCTTTCTAATCTTATGATCATCAGTCGTTCATCATAGATTTTCTTCCCCTGCTATCATCGGAGAGTCATCATAGATCTTCTCCTGTGGTTCTTCCTGTGTTTTTGTGTAACATTCCTCCAAAAGACCTTCTTTTCATCTGTGTTTTTGTCTACATAAGCTTCACAAGACCTTCGTTTCATCAGTGTTTCGTCCACATCAACTTTGTATTTCTCCACATCGGGTGACCTTTATTCAAGTGTTTTTATTATTTATGTTATTTTTATTTATTCTAATTAAATTGGAGTTCATATTTTTTAATTAATTGACAAATATAAATTAAGACAAAAGAATTATAAAATTAAACCTAGCTAAAATTTTAATTTAAAATTTGCCATAGATGGAATTGGGTTTTAATGCTGATAATAGATAAGGTTTGATAATAGATAATTTTAATACGTAATAAGAGGACTGTTCAGTAGAACATGTCTGGACTGTGCAGCCATGAAGGTTGGTTGGTTTATTAGAATTTTTGGCGTCAATTACTAAGGCCATTTTGCGCCTTTTACACAAATTATATCTGTACGCAGCCCAGAACAAACACAAACATCCATGCCCACGGCAGGATTCGAACCCACGACCAGGCGGACTCGAAGACTAGAAAGCCTACACCCCAGCCCTCTCAGCCACTTGGCCGGTCAGGCATGAAGGTATTCCATAGACGATGGAAAGGAATTTGAGGAGAGTCACTGGTGAAAAAATGATGACTTTTGATGAATTTCAATTTAGGCATTTTCGTACCTTTTCATATGTGAACTTCATGAAATAAATGTTTTTTTGGGGATATTTTTAAGGTTTTAATGGTTAAATTTCATTTTTTGATTTAATCGTTACATTATGAAGGAAAGGATCTTTAATCTCGTTTTTCTGAGTTTCATTTTTTACCTCGCCAATCCACACAAGAAACTGCATTACATGAAAAGTTAAGCCATGCATTCATTTAAGCCATGGCGACTGTCAGTGGTGCAGGCAGAGCACATATGTACTTATCCAATCCTGTGTGTCCCATGTTCCCATCTTTAATGTGCCATCTTCAGCTCTTTGTTTTAATTCTTAATGACTCTTAATTCATCTTTAATCCACTGTTGCTCATCAAAAATGCTCAAAATTAAAACTAAAGCACTCTCACTAGAAGCTTATTTCAAGTAAGATATTAAATATTTATGTTTATAATGACAAAGTACGTGTTTAAAGTATAATTACAATTTTTAATTATGTATAACAATGACTCTATGATACAGAATAATAAAAAAAAAAAATGAAAGGGTAACACATTTTTTTGCATATTTTAGATCTACCCGCCTAAGACGTTTTCTCGCTTAATACGTTATTTTCATATGGTCCCTACAGAATCGTATTAAGCGGGTTCTACTGTACTTCCGAATATTTGGTTAATGCTAGTGTCAACTTCAAACGTTGCCATTTAAAAGCTATTGTTCATATTTAAAAAAGCTTTCTATCTTATCCAAGAACATAGTCTTACGTCTGATTTGATACAAAAACATTTCCAATTGCATGATTACTTCAGCTAGAATTCTTTCTCTTGCAGACAATAATCTTTTTTTTTCCTGGGAAAGTAATGGGCGGAATTTCAGCTGCTATATGTTAAAATCTTTCTTTTTTAATGTTCTATTCAATTAAATACAAATTATAAATACTTAAGTAAAAGCATGGAAAAAGTTTTTTTCACCAGTGACTCCCCTTAAGTACGAGGTGCATTCAAATTCAAGGTCTCCAAATTTTTTTCTGACAAAATACTTAAACCAGAAAGCTGTAACTAATGTTACTTCTCGACGTAATCACCATGAAGTCGAACACATTTTTCACAATGGCAGCGCATGATTCCATGGTTGCTGAGAACTCTTCTTTAGGGGTATATTTTGCCCACTGGTAAATCGCTGAAGCAACGGCAGCTCGGTTGGGAAACGAGCGGCCACGGAGTGTGTCCTTCATGGTTGGAAAAAGCCAGAAATCGCTAGGAGCGAGGTCTGATGAGTATGGAGCATGGGAAATCTTCTCAAAACTCAGCAGGAGTTTGAAGAAACTGCAGAATTAGGAGTGCCCTATGAGCAGGGGCATTGTCTTGATGAAAAACCACCCGTCCAGTCTTGTTTCGTCATTTCTCATGCAATGCTGGAAGAAATTTTGTTCTCAAAATTTTCATACAAATTAGTTGTAACAGTTGTAATTACGGTGAGGATTACGCCTTCGCTGTCCCAAAACATGGCCACCATAACTTTCTCAGCAGAGGCCGTGACTCAAACTTTTTCGGTGGCGGTGAATCAGTGCTGTTTCCATTGTGAAGATTGGAGTTTCGTTTCGGGGTTAAAAAAAATGGAATCCACGTCTCATCATCACAACTGATGAAAAGAAAGCACCATTCATTGCTGCACACGTGTCAACATCTGCTGAGAAATTGCCACCCGCGCAGACTTGTGTTCGTCGGTCAGCATTCGTGGGACCCACCTTGAAGAAACTCTCTGCATTTTCAGCTCATTATGCAAAGTGGACCCCACAGACCCCACGGAAATGCCAAGTTTAGAGACAATATCACGCACACTTAAGCGACGGGCTTCCATAACAATTTTTTCCATACAAGCAATCATGGCTTCCGTCCGAGCAATCAACGAACAAGTCGAACGTCCAATGAGAGAGTCAACTGACACCTCGTACAAAACAAAATAAAAGCGCGGACCTAAGAGAGATACAACCAAAAAAAAAAAAAAACGCTTTTATTTCTCTCTTAGGTCCGTGCTTTTATTTTGTTTTGTACGAGGTGTCGATTGGCTCTCTCATTGGACATTCGGCTTATTCGTTAATTGGTCCTTTGGAGAGAGTCAACGGCCCCTCTTTTTCTTATAAATAGCATGCTTTGTTAATTTCCCTATTTTGCGTTGAATAATGATCTCAAAGAGATCGAAATACGTATTCGCCCACTAAAACGTTTGTGGACAAGAGGTTTGTTTTCTTGCATCATGTCTTTATCCACAGTGTATTCCCTCTTTTCATTGAACTCATGGTACACCCCCCCCCCCTGGCGGGCCAGACTTAGCCCCAGATGGTTTGCGGGAGGTTGTTCGGGGGAAAGAACTAATTTCAGGAAAAAAGATTACACCTGATCAGGGGTATCCATACAAAGTTTGGCAAAAACAGTCTCCAGGAAGTCTACGAAAGTTGGATCAAACATTGGGACCGCTACACAAGGAAGCTATTTTGAAAAGAAATAGCAATAACAATTTTTTTTTATCTGCAATAACAATTTTTCAGCCTGAGAAATTTTTGATCTACCCTTGTATTTGATCTACCCATCAGCCTATTTATTATTGTTTTATTAACATGGTGATCTGAGCCTATTCGGTTTCAATACAGGCTAGATTCTGCACATAAAAATGTAATTTCACAAGTCACAATTAGATAATTCATCTTTTCCAGGAAAAAAAAAATCCAAAAATTATTTACGTCTGAGCATGATTTACGACAAGAGATTTTCTTATGTTAAAAATGAAAATGTTCCATATCCTGATTCACGTATAATAAACTTCTTTATTTGGTATTAGATTAATAATAATTTTGACTGTAGACTCATTGCCTATGACCAAATGTGATTGGATACCATCTCAATTCAAGATCAGAAAGTAATGCCGTTTATTTTTTCAAAGAAAATTGCAAAACATAAGGTAAACAAGTCTATGTCTTTATCTACTATTCCACATAGGCACCTTGACGATTTAGGATTTTATCCCAATGCTGTACCAGATAGCAGATTTGAGTTCCTCATCAGTCAGAGTTGTAGTCGAGAGTACTAAGTCCGGATTGTAGGCAGAGTGGTCCAGAACCTCCCAACCGAAATGGACCAGTTTTGCTTTGACGACAATGGCCACATGTGGGCATGAGTTGTCATGAAGAAATCAAATATAGTTTCCTCTTTCTGGTCGCTTATCCCGAATAGCACACTGCAGTTTAGTCAGCATTTCACAATAAATAGCAGCTTTGACGTTTGACCCACGAGGCAGGAACTCTGCGAGTAGGATGCCTTGCATATCCCAAAAAACTGTAAGCATAATCTTCCGAGCGGACGGAAAACTTTGAATTTTTTGCAAACTGGAGAACGTGGATGTTTCCACAGCATGCTTGCAGTTTTAGGCTCAAGTGTGAAGTGGAAGACCCAGGATTCGTCTCCTGTGACGATGCCATTCCGAAACGCATTTTCCTCCTGGTTGTACCGCTGCAGATGTTGCAGACAGTTCGCCATTCTGTTGCCAGTCTGTTCTGGTGTCAGACTTTTTGGAATCCAATGTGAACAAAGCGATATCCAAGCTTTTTATGCACCATATCCCATGCAGATCCATAGTATGTGAAACACATTTTACTTACTTCTTTCAAGGATTGTGTTGTTAATGTCCTCGATAATGGCTGGTGTTGCCACTGATGCAGGCTGCCCAGAACGCTCTTTATTGGCAAGGTTAACTTCCTTCCCGAAACATTTTGCACCATTTGCACACACTATAATAGTTCTGAGAGTCGGCATCGTTAACTCCTATCATATCCCCGTGAATTTCAACAGACCTTGTAACAGCTCAATATTCTTCCACTGCAGACAATGTGATAGCGGCGGCCATTTGTAAAACGACCGGTAACACAATAGTGCCCTGGCTCCCAACCTGGGGGTCGTGAAACCTTTTCTGGGGGGGGGGGGGCCCACCAAGCTAGGATATTTTGAGATTTTTTTTTATTTCACCATGTACCACCCTGTTAAAAGGGGGTCGCGAATTACTTAGCTTTCAGAAAAGGAGGTCGCGATTTGAAAAAGCTTGGGAACCGCTGCAATAGTGTGCACGCACAGGAACAATTCTTATTATACATGCGCTGTGCATGTACTCAGCCTTCTTTTTGGCTATTTTAGCTTTTACGCAGCGATTATAGTGCCCGTTAAAAAATAAATGGCGTTACTTTCAGATATCCCCTCGTAAAATCTTGAAATACGAGATTCAAATTTCATAAGCACCTTGAATTTTATTCTCAACTTATTGACGAGTCACTTCATTATGGGTCACTTCCTTGTCGGTGATGTTTGGATTGGCCTTCAGTAAAAACCTGAATTTCAATCAAACAGCATGTTTGGATTGAGCTACAAACATGTCATTGTCAAATTTGCATAATCAGATCATTGGAAGATCACCGCAGATAGCCCATTCACAACTTCCTTTTGCCGGCATTAACAGATTTGTGAGTTATACGACAGTTATCAAGTAATTTGAGAGATTCAGACTTTTCTGATCACCCTGCGTACATACACAATTCATTAAAGAATACAAGCAAACAGAAAGACTTACCACACCGAAAACTTCAATCAACTATAATTTTTTTTTAAACACAGATTTACTTGAAACTCCCAAGCTCATAAAAGGAATCGTTATAGATTTTGAGGAGAAAGTGGAGTATGAGAAAAGCTTTTTATATCTATTACATAGGCTAACCTTCCTAAATAAAGATTCTTGTTAGATTCAGATTCATTCCTATGATTCTCGAATCCTTCTGGTACGATGTCCTTTGTGGAAGATGATGTGCTAGCCTCACTAGGTTCCATCATAACTGTTTCCTCTACAGATGACGATGCTGTAGCACACTCGACATTGCTTGACGTCACATCAGACATAGGGATTCTCTCTTGATCAGATGAATCTTCTACAGAATCATTTTTATTCGTCTCAGCAGGAGTCAAAGTTTGCTTCTGTTCTTTATCACAGATATTTGAGACTGACTCAACACGTTCAACAGCAGTAGTCTGTACCTCTTCACTTAGAGTGCTAACAGGTTCGACACGAGAAGGGAGGTTATCGGTTACGGATGCTGGCTCACTTTGATGAGTGGGTGTATCTTCGGCAGTGGTAACTAAAATGTGAGGTGAAGTTCCACTGTGAATGGTCGTTTGACTCGATTCTGATATACCCACAGATTCTTCAGAATCCGTAAAGGCAACCGATGCCGAACTGCTCAAATCCTCATTTGTAGGGTTATTTAAACCTTCTTCTTGGGAGGATGTAGGATTGCTAGTCGATACTTGACTGCTGGAACGACCGCTTCGGCCTGGTTCGTTCAACATCCTCATCAAGACATCCGACATCCGTTGCATGAGAGTCGTATGAATTGATGGGCGATGCAACGACTCTAGGAAAAAAAAAAAAAAAAATACATGTATCAAGCACAAATATAACAAATTTTCAAGTTAAAAACAGAAAAAGGAGCATAAATTAAACCCCAGGCTTGTTTATCTATGGATTTAGTTAAAAGGGTCGTACAAATGAAAATGAAAATTATTTATTTTATCCAAAGTGTATACAAGGAATTTAAAAATACTCTCCAAATGCGTTAAGGCGTGTAACAAGGCGTGAAATTCCTTTATGAAAGAAGTCTTTCGGTTGCATGTGGAACCATTCCAAAACCTCTTCCTTCACTTTATCGTCCGACTGAAACCCGCGACCTTTCAGATGTTTCAGATCCCCAAACATGTGAAAGTCACATGGGGATAAGTTAGAGCTGTAAGGTGGATGCTGCAATGCTTCCCAGTTGAACTTTTTGATAAGGTCTACCGTTGCTTTCGAGGTGTGAGGACGAGCGATGTCGTGGAGAAGAAGCACTCCTTCTGTAAGAAGTCCAGGACGCTTGCATTTGATGGCCGCGTGCAGTGCCTTCAATATTTCCCCATATCGTGCTGAGTTAACTGTGGTGCCTTTTTCACCTTCCCCATGCTGTTTGCGATTGCTTTTGATTTTTTCGGGGGTGGTGACCCATAATGCTTCCATTGATGACTTTGATGTTTGATTTTGGGCTGGAAACGAAAGCACCAAGTTTCATCCCCTGTAATGATTCTGTCGAGAAAACTCTCTCATTCCTGTTCGTAGCGAGTCAAATGTTGCAGGGACATGGCCATTCGAACTCCAAATTGTTCCGATGTCAAATGATGCGGGACCCATTGTGCCCAGATTTTTCTGTAGTGTAGATGGTTCCTGATAATAGAGTGAACAGTTCCACGACTAAGGCCAGTTTTAGCAACCACAACATCGATTGTCACTCTTCTGTTTTCCTTTAAGAACAGCATCAGTTTCGGCTTTGGAATCATCGGTGATGGCGCGGTTTGCTTGTGCAGGTCATTGATCATCTTGCAATGATGACCATCCCTCCGAAAACCTCTTGCTCCATGCCCAAACACGAGTGAAGGTTAGCCAGTCATTTCCATAGACGTTCTGCATACGAAGATGAATTTCAGAAACTGAAATGAAATATTGCTCTCTGTTCCTGTTTCGTTGACTCCATTTTGTTGTTTGGACGAAGCGATCACTCACAGAGCTTCAAAGCGCGAGCTATCATTCTTTCTCACGTGATGCAACACTTGCAACCTATTGTTCAGTTTTCACGTGGGGTTTCACAATTGTTGAAAATGAAAACTTATGATTCTACACCTCGTCTTTTCTTTTTTCCCCACACAAATTTTCGTTTTCATTTGTACAATTCTTATTACTCAATTTATTGCTTCATTCCATGTAAATGTAAGGATCGTGTGGATAGCAAATAAAATAAATACGTATTGAGAGTATCACTATTACGTGGCTCCGTTAGGGCAGTAAAGTCAGCTTACGTAAGCAAGCTTATGCGTAAAGCCAGCTTAACGGTCGAGCCGTAACACTATTACCCTACAGATACCAGCTCAAATGAATCGCCTCTCAAGCGAATACATGTAGTAAGATGGAAGTGACACAAATTTATAGGCGTGTTCAAGGGAAAGCATGAGGTAGTCATGGCAACGGTTATATGTGGTTTTTCTGTCACCTTCCCAGAGGAATGTGAAAAAAAAAAAGTTGTTTATGCTTTTTTTGCTCAGGAAATGAAAAATTTTAACAGATTCAAAGACTATTTTCCCATAAGCTAATTAATATTTCGTACATTAAATCTGCAGAAATATAAATTGGAGTACTATATTTCCATATACAGTAATATTAGACATAATTCACAATATAATAAATTAATAATAAAAATTTGGGTTCAAGAGCAGATTTCTGCACTGCATCTCAGCTTATGGGATGTATCAGGTGGGCAAGAAATAACGTGAGGTGTTCAGAGCTCGCTAGCGGGAATTCTATTAGGCCAAATGCAGTACATTTTGGTGTATATACTTAGTGGAACATGCAGTTTCGATTTCTGCAAAAACAAAATAGTACCAAAAGTCGCCATAGGGGGCGCTTATTTCAAGAAAATAATGAATACCTAATTGTCAAATGAACAAATACCGTACAAACCAACTTTAGTAACAACAATAAACAACGTTTTATTTTTAATTACAAATGTGTTTCAATATGACCACCAGTGTGCTGTTCCAATAGCTGCATGCGGTACACGACATTTTCTACGGCAGCTGGCAGCATATCTGCATTAATTAGTCTTATATGTAACGTTATTTGATCCTTTAAGGTTGAGAGGTCAGGAACATGTGCTTGATACACAAGGCTTTTCAAATATCCCCATAATCAAAAATCACAAGGGTTGAGATCAGGCGACCTGGGTGGCCATACCATGGGAAATGCACGACTAATTATTCTGTTGTCTGAAAAACGTTCTCGCAAGATCTGCTGCACCTGACGTCCGATGTTCGGTGGCGCACCATCCTGCATAAAAATGGTAGAATCCAGACAACCCTTTTCCCGCAATCGTGGTATCACAAAATTCTCAAGCATATCGCATACCTGGCAGAATTGACGGAACAAGTTACCTGTCCACGGGACGGATTTCTTCAAAAAAGTATGGGCCGATGATGAAAGAAGCAGTAAAGCCGCAACATACTGTTAGTTTCGGTGAATGCATAGGAGTTGGCAGACACACTTGTGGATTTGATGCAGCCCAAATACGGCAGTTGTGGGTGTTGATATCACCATTCAAATAAAAATGTACCTCATCACTCCATAAAATTTGCCATGGCCATGCATCATCCACTTCCATACGTGCTAAAAATCTCAACGAAAAGTCAGTTCGGGTACGTTCATCTCCAGGAAGCAATTGTTGAACAGGTGTGAGTTTATAGGGATAAAATATCAATATCTTATGCAATATTTTCCTCACCGTCGAACATGGGATATCTGTTTGGCGTGCTATTGCGTGTGCACTGCTGGTACCCTGCACAGTAGTCATCTTCTGTTCCACAACAGCAGTTGCAACTTCTTCAATGTGTTGCTGCCTGATTTGTTTGCGTCCCTGGCCTGGTTGCACTCCTAGAGTTCCGGTAGATTCAAATCGTTCAATTATTTACTGTAAGTTAGTTATGCTCATCGGTCCTCTTTGTAACGTTTTCAATCGCCGGAATTCACGAAGGGCAGCACTTGCATTGTTGCTCTTCTGATAAAACAACTTGACTAATAACGCATGTCAGGCAGAGTAAGTGTCATCGTCAGGCCATTCGTTCGTGAATGATGGGAAATCCTCAGCCTTGCTTTTTATTGTCATGATTGCTCAACACAGAATGTACTTATGCAAATGTATTCATTGTTTTCTTGAAATAGGCGCCCCCCCCCCCCCCATGGCGACTTTTGGTACTTTTTTATTTTTTTTATTTTATTTTATTTTTTTTTTTGCAGAAATCGAAACTGCATGTTCCACTTAGTATATGCACCAAAATGTACTGCGTTTGGCCTAATAGAATTCCCGCTAGCGAGCTCTGGACAGCTCACGTTATTTTTTGCCCACCCGGTAGTTCAAAAGTTTTTTTATTGCATTTCCTTCGTCGTATTTAATGGAACATGGATTCAGTGCGGTCTCAAATTTGATTACTAACACAAAAAATTGATAGAAAGGCACTAGATTCATCCATCTTATTAGTTTGCTTTTATGTGTGACTTTTTTCCATGTATATGTATGTAAAACATTTCTGAATGATTCCTGATTGGGTGGGCAATTAGCAATTTTTTTGTTGAATAGCGATCCAAAGAGTTCAACAGGTTAACTATCGGCTTACAAATGTTCAATGTGCCACCCGTCATTCAGCAATAAGGCTCTTTTTATACAGTCTGAAAATGTGCATAAACTGATGTCTAAAACCTGACAACATCATCTGTTAGTCAAAAACCAAACACTTTTAGCATTAATTTTTTTTTTCCTAAGAAAAAGCATGAAATGCACTATCCTCATCCTGTTCTGGAAAATTCCACAACTTACCATAAAATCACCAGTTTCCTGTGCAATTGATATGAAAAGGCATGTTGAAGCTGAGAAAAAATCAGGCCAAAGCAAGATGGCACAATACACTAACCAGGAAATGATTAACATAGTCCTCTGCTTTGGTGAGGCGAGGCAAAATTATCATGCAACAACCAAGCTATATCAAGAAAGATACCCCAATCAACGCCAACCATCACGTCAAGCAATCAGACAAACTGTACAATGATTTCTGGATACAGGAAGTGTCCAACAGCGTCAGTATCAATATCGACCAAGGATACGCACTACTGAGGAAACCAGCGCTTGCAATGAGGATTGTGGGTGGTCCGCTCATCGGATTTTGGTAAACTTTTTTTTGTTTTGTTTTGCTGTTGAACAAATGTGCAATTGGAATTTTTTGTGTATCTCTTACGGTTTTCGAGATAGAATTTGGATGTGTCCTAATTTGCATATTTGAGATGATGAAAGGCGCTCCATCAGATAGAGTACCCTCAAGTTCCTATTCGTTCCCTGTATTGGAATTTGCTTAACTACATTGGTATCCAAGATAGGAAGGGAGTAACAGACTTTTTAATCACCCTGTATGTTCCAGCTTTTTCTTCTAACGGGATTGAATCCTTTGGTCCACCCAGAGACAAATGAAAGAAAGAGACTGGCAGTGACCTCCCCTCTAGTGGTGCCTTCGCGCCGCCATATTGGGATTGGCAAGAAACAGCTGATCACCCGAGGCAATGCATGTGAATCAATCGGTTTTGTTTGGTTTGTTTGTATTAACGTCCTTTTCAACTTCTATGGTCATTTCAGGACAGGGTTATAGGGACGGCAAATTTTGCCTTGCAAGGGTTCTTTAGCATGCAGCCGGCAAACGACTACACGGGACCAACATCTTTACTTCCCTTCCGAAGGAAGTGCGTGATCTCAGCATTTTCTCCCTGAAAAAATCCTCGTCGTCCTCTGCCGGAATCGAACTCGCGTCCTCGGGCATCAGAGGCGATAACGCAACCACTGAGTTACCGAGGCCGATGTGAAATAATCGCAAACAATTGCTTATTCCAATATGTGGATTAATAAACTGATTATTTTATTGAACTGAGAATTATTTCTTTCTTTTCTTTTAATTTAAAATTTTAAAATATTTGTCTTTTAAAAATTCGTTAGGCATTGAATCAGTCATTTGGAGTTATTAAATGTATACGTTATCATTAGTTAATGCAATAAAGTTTTTTTAAAAAAAAATCAGAAAACAGGTTATGCTTACTAATATTTCCAGAAATCATCTACAAAAACAGCTGAAATTACATTGAGAATATATGCTGCCTTAGGTTTTTGCCAATCGTAACATGGCGAATGCTGCACTTCCGCTGGCACCAGTAGTGCTCAGCGAAATGAATAGGGCACTGCCAGTCTCTTTCTTTCATTTGTCTCTGGGTCCACCTAGGAATTTTTTAAAGGAATTTTCACTTCTGTAGGCAATTTGGAACCCGAAATCTTTTGCTAGTTTTTTAATCCCTCTGTTCAATTGTTTATAAAATGGTAGGACCAGGAACCTCTTATTGTCTATTTTATCCTTTAGCATGGTGATATTTTCGATATTCACAAGTTTCACAATTTTTTGGGACAATCTATCGATCACCTTCTCGTTGTATCCATTTTCTTGTGCAAAATTTTTGTTGTCTGTAGTTTCTTATTTCGGTTATTTTCGTACAAGAAAATGGGTTTTTCCAGGGTATTGCCACCCTATGTTCATTCTGATTTTTTATTTTATTCCAGAGTTCTTGTGTCTCGTCCTGGTTTTCTTTTACATCCGTCATTTCTGCTGGAATGAAATTTTCCCTTCTAATTTTTATAGCTCTTCATTTTTTGGAAAATGACGAAATGAGACATTTCGTTTTTCCCTTTCCAATTTAAACATAGCAAAATCGAACAATTAATTGGCATGTTGTATTCGTTTTCATAGAAACTTTATTGCAGCCCTGCTTTGTTTTCCTGGGTGTAGTTTTCATATCTGCCACCAGTTCGCGCGGAAAAGGTCTATTACAGCAGATATGTGTTTGAGATGTGTGCAAGCGTTTGAAGCACGAATCAACAAGTGCATTGAAGTTCGAGGTCATCATTTTGAGCATTTAATTTACTAGGCAACCACAAAAGTTCTTGCAATTTTTATGTTGCCATAAGAGATTTGATAGGAGATATGCAAATGAGTGTACTGTGTGGTCCAAAATCTGCAGGGGGAGCAGGAAGCTTAGCCTGCATAAATACAGGGCTACTGGGCATTCACATCAATCACATCTCGTGCAGAAGTGAAGACAAATGGAGGTATCGAAAGAGATGGTTAGGTGTTGTTTGCTTTATGACTTCAAGGTGGGCTTGTCAGCAGCAGCATCGAGTCGCCGAATGTGTCTTGCGTTTGGGGATGATGCTGTGAATGAACGCACCACAAGGCATTGGTTCCAGAAATTCAGGTCGGAAGAATTTGCCATTTCTGATGAAGCTCGTAGTCTAGTGTGTCTGGTGGACTAGATGCCAAATGGTTCACTATGAGCTGCTATCAACTGGCCAAACCATCTCGTGGACCTGTACTCCCAGTAGTTGGAACGTGTGCAACAGGCATTGCAGCAGAAGGACCCAGCATTGGTGAATTGCAAAGGGGTACTCTTCCTTCATGACAATGCCTGGCCACATGTTGCGTGGGTAGCCACGGAAACCATAGAGCAACTGGCTGGGAAACTTTGTGTCATCCACCTTACTCACCAGATCTTGCTCCACGGATTATCACCTTTTCCATTTTCTGGAACCATCTTCGTGGAATGATACAGATCTGCGAAAGGCACTCACTGACTTCTTTGAGTCCAAGATTGGCAAGTTTTACAGCCAGGGGATTGATCAACTGGAGATACGCTGGCAGATGGTGCTAGATCAACGCCACCTAAAATACAAAGCCTGCCAACTGAAATTTCATACATTGTTACGTCATTCATAAGAAGGCCGAATTTAAAGTTTATTATTGGTAGAAATACCATTAAAAATATTCCTACCAATAATAAACTTTAAATTCGGCCTTCTTATGAATGACGTAACAATGTATGAAATTTCTGTTGGCAGGCTTTGTATTTTAGGTGGCGTTGGCTAGATGCCAATGGGGATTACTTTGGGGACTAGTGATACGCTATTTTTTGTGTACATCATTTTGTTTTCTGGAATTAAAAACGGCAATAACTTTTGTGGTTACCTAATAATTGAATGGTGAGAGGGGAGGGGACTGAAATTTATCATTTGATGTGTTTTAAAAATATTGAACAGGTATTTTTTTTTTTTATTTTTCAATCCAAACTGTATTTCTCGAGAATTGCAAAAAACCTTATTTCGTGCTATTACAGTGTCATCTATCATGAGTAAAAAAAAAAAAAGCATATATTTTTTACGTAGAATCTGAATCTGCAATAAAAATGGGTGTGAATATTTGCTTTATTCATCTTGAGAATTATGTTCAAAATGTTATCAGACCATTGTTGATAGATAGCATTAAGATTTTTATTGTTAAGGATACACGCGGTGGTGATGCCGCTGTTTTGTTGTTGCCTTTTTTTCTTTAGAAAATGTCCCATCTTCTTTTGTCTCAGTAAGTAAAAATGAATAAAAAACATTTTATCTCTTCTCCCTTGAACAGCTCGATTTATTACAATTCTATTAACAATGGGGTTCTCATTTGAAATTTCAAAGTTGCTCCCGACCCCACTCACTTCTGTCATTTTCCTAGCGACCATTATCTTAGTACAGTGTATAATTATTTTTTCAAAGGTACTTAAATTTAATTACCTTGCATTTCTCGTTCTGGACGAGCATTAGGTCCTGTATCCGACCAATCTCCTCGAAGGCGCAAGCGCTTCATAAGCGAGGGTGTAGTTGGATTTTTATTCTGGGACTGACGAAATTCTGCAGCGCCTTTGTCATCACGTTCTTGATAATCCTAACATCAAAGATAATTACAGCTAAATCAATCTCAACGACAACTCCTCTATCAGAACAAGTTCTCAAGTTAAACGAGAAACGTGCAATAACCTTAAGTCTGAACAGGTATAAATATTCCGAAGAATAACTGACTAGCATTTCTTCAGCATTAGAGCTATAAACGAGAGAAGTGATACGATGTGAGCGATTCTCAAACCCTGCCACTGTGAAACGTGTTACTGAAGCAGATGTGTTCTCAGGAGCACTTCCTGCAAAGTTAAAATAAACAAATATAAATTTGAGTTAGAAAATCGAAATGCACGTTTAAAAAAGTTGCCGAATACCTGTTGCTTTCGTGCCTATCATACGGCGATCAAATAGCTGCACATGGCTGTCTGAGCATCCTACGGCCAGTTGATAGGGACTAATTGGATTGACAGCAAGTGCTGTCACTGCTCTTCGGCAATTTATTAATATATCCTATAAAGAAACACTAATTTTCATGGACATCTAATTTTTAAACAATTTTCAACACAAGCGAGGGAACAAGCTCTTACTTCACGACAATCAACCCGAGAGCAGCTTTGTTTGATTCTTAGATCATACCATCTAACAGTGCCATCTTCTCCGCAAGATAAAAATGTATGAGGATCATTGGGAACAGTAACAATCTTAAAAAAAAAACAAACATTTATTTCAGTTTGAAATTGACGTTATTGAGAACCCTTGTTCAAATGCAATTACAGATAAAATGAATATACAAAAAGAGTGTTAAAAAGTAATACATTCAATTTATTTCTAAGACATGAACGATGCTACGGAGCTGAAATTTTAAGAAGTCCTAATTTGAACCTTCCGTCTTTGTTGTGCGAAATTGCAAGCTCTGCTGCCAGGTGACAGCGCAATAGCGAACATTTAAAAAAGTGGATGTCAGTAATGCACTTTACAAACAGCGTGATCGAATTTCTCGATTCCGAGTGAGAAAATCATCCATAAGCGATTGTATAACGTGTACGGGATTGCTGTTGTCAACCAAAGCACCAATAATCGATAGGTGAAGTCTTCGCATGGAATGGCTAATGTCGCCGACTTGGCAGAGAGTGGTCGCCTCTCCACAGATGTGACTCAAATGATGAAACAGCGCACTGGCGAACTCATTCGGGAGAATTGACGCATTATAGTCCTACAGTACTTGGCTATCATTGCTGGAAGTATTCATCGACTTAAGTATTCCAAAGTGTGCAAACTGAATCTCTCCAAAGAGCTCATGCATGACCAAAAAGATGCAAGGAAACCCATTTTGTCTGAACAGTTACTACAGTGTAAGTGTAAAGGAGATGACTTCCTAACTCATATTGTCACCATTGATGAAACGTGGGTCTACAAACTTCAAAGTCCAAAAAGAAGTGACAGTCAATGCAGTGGCACCATACCCATTCGCCACGGAAGAAAAAAATCAAATTGGTTCAGTTTGCTTTTGATCATGATCACTGTGTTTTGGGACATTCAAGGTGTCATTTTGTTTGATGTGATAGCTAAGGGTGAACCTAATCTAACCTAAACATTAATTCAGGTGCCTATGTTGCTACGCTGTAACAACTATGGAAGTGTTTCCAACGTCCTCAGCTTGAGACGAATCTTTAGTATATGACAAGACGAGGCCCCGTTCCAGTCTGCAAACTCATGAAGTTATCGCAAAATTGGGCTTCACTGTGTTGCCTCAACCACCCTATACTCCCAATCTGGCACAGTTAGACTCCACTTTTCTGGCTTATTAAAAACGCACTCCCTGGAATCCAATTCGAGTCTGATGATGATGTTGTATGCACTGTAAAAGGGTTACGTGAGCCGGGCCAAGAATGGTAGCGAATACACGCATTTTTGGAATGCTGGCATAAAGCCAAAGAAACGGAAGGAGATTTCTTTGAAAAACAAGAAGTTAATCTTTCAGAAGATGGTAGAGAAAAGTAGCAGAAGCCCTAATCAGATGGTACCCTCCAACTGCCACCCCCATAACTCCAACCCCAATGGACCAATTGAAAGCAAACTAAATAGTGAAGTAGGACATGCCCAAGTTTCAACCCTCTACATCAAAAAATGTGAAAAAATATGAAGGAGATGGACAGACAAACGGAGATCGTAAAACCAATAAGAGCTCCATTCTTCTGCTACTTAATAATCAGTTGTAGCAATGCGATACCAGAGTTGCAAAGTGTACAGGTGCATAAGGTATTTGAGGACATACCTTCGTTTGGTTCTGCTGCACTATAGTAAATTGTACGTCCTTTCCGTTTCCGGAAAGCAAAATGGCAGACCATCAAGTAACACAAATCATGAAGAGAGATGCAGTAATCGTGGCAATAAAGGCAAAGCACAGTGATTTAAAGATATCACGATTTCTAAAGGTCACAAGATCATTCGTCCAAAAAGTGCAGAAGGAGTTGGAGACCGAAGATGGCAATGTTGCACCAGTAGCAAAGCGTAAAAAGCAAGCCTCACGCTCTGACATCATCAGAACACCTGAATTTATTCAGCAAGTGCAGCAGGCCATCGATGACAATCCCAGAACATCCATGAGGTCACTTGCCAAAGATCTCCATGTGATGGAAGGAACAATCAAAAATGTTGTCCACGAAAACATCAGATATCACTCATATGTTATGCGAAGAGGTCAGTTTATGTCAGACAAAACACGGGAAAACTGCCTACTCAGATCGCATGACACAGCAATGGATGGCCAACAACTTCCATATCACGTAACCTCTAACCTTTGGCCTCTTAACGCCCCTGACCTGAATCCATTGGAGTACTAAGTATGGAGCGTTGTGGAGAGAGAGGTCAATGAACACCCCCATAACACCAAAAATGAATTGAAAGCTGCCATTGTTTGAGTAATGACCAACATGAACCATGACCATTTGATTCGCCCATGTCAACGGTTTCGATCTCGCATCGAAGCAGTTACAGAAGCTGAAGGCGGATTCATTGAATAGCCATATAACAATAAGGTATCTTGTGTATGTTCATGATATGTTTCGATAATAAATTTATTATCTCGACTTATATCTCTGTTTTTCCTTCTTGACATGAATCTGTCCTCAAATACCTTACTCACCCTGTGCGTTCCATACTTTCAGAGAAATAAATTGTGGTGCATTACTTTTGGTACACTCCTTGTGCAATATCTCTAATAATAAACACTTCGGGTTCTTTGAAAATAAGCACGATACCTTGTATGCAGTGCCAAAATGACAATTGAAAGAACTACTGAATCCATCATCAATATGATCCAAATGAGTAAATATTATAATTCCATCACCAGCACATGATATCACCTGTAAAGTATTAAGTTATGAAATAAAGCCATCACCGAAGCACTATGCAGAAAATTAACTTCCCCCTTACAAACAATTAATTTGTTAACATTAATTACAGAAGGTATCAAAAAATCTTGAATACCATGAATGAGATTTAAAAAAAAAATTATCTCGCATTAGCAATGGATATTTGTCGTACTGTCATCATCCTAAACCATAACCATCAAACTTAAATATGGTTCAGATTCTTTATGTTTTTGAGTTTACTTATCATATGGCATCATTCAAAGTTTTTTGACACCTTATTCTCTTCTTAAATTTACTTTTTTGTCACTGGCGTTGGGAAGAAATTTTGCAGAAAAAATATTTGCACGATGATTTGTATGAATTGATGTAAGAATCTGTCGAATGCAAATTTACACACAGAAAAGCAATAAATTAGTATAGAGATGTGATATAATACTGATAACTGATGGAAGTAATGCATAATTAAAAGAACCCCTTCCAAATCTTTCCATATTTCAGAGTATCATGGGGGATAGAGAAAGTACAAGGTCAAATTTAGATTTACTATAATATACGAACAACAAAAATCCTTTTATAAATTTCAGTCCCAGGTTTTAGTAAAGGGATGCTATTTGCATACGCATAGAAAGTGAAACGTCTATTAAATAAAGTACTTCTGAAATCGGAATCTAATTTCCAATGAAACTTCCACGAAGGCCAAATATCACAAATATCGAATTTATCTGCCGTGTATCGTGTCTGTGATGCAATTCAAGAATCACTCTTCCACTTTTAGTTATTCTTTTGGAGAGTTAATGTTTAAGAGGCCAATGGAGAAAGTTGATGAATGCTTTTCAAATGGTCTCTGTTGACTTAGGAATAAAAGGAATACTAGATGCTTCACTGCTAAAGAGTTAATGTGAGTCTTTAGAATGATAAAATGGACATAGGCAATGTATGTACTCTATGTCTTTCTGTAAAGGAAGAAAAAGAAATCCCTAACCACAAAGACATTCGAGATATGAAACGCTGTGTTGTTCTGTGCATTTCCTGAACGCACTTTGGATTGTCATTGTCTGGTCAGTTAATTTGGAGAAAAGGTTTCGAAGGACAATATGCCAACCATAATCTAAAACGTAAACTTCTCCAAGAATGTGGAGATGGGGACTTGTTAAGGGTATGAATGAATTCTCTGAAGTGCAGGATGCAAAAATCGTATTTCCATTCTACAGGGCGATTGAGAAGATAATTCCTATTTTTAAATTAGATTACTAAGAAACTAAATTAGCTCTCGCAGAAGCATTGGTGTTGTTTAAAGTTTACTATTCGTATGTTCACAAGCTAGTCAAGTGAAAATGAAAAATGGTTGCTGTATCATTGAAGACAGCGAAAATTGCTGCTACGATTGAAATTTGGAAGTCAAGCCAATAGAAAGGAGTCGATCTCAATACATGTATCTGTCATTACTTTCTTTGCGGGTGGGCCGAAGAAGAGGTTATCAATACCTCAAAATATTCAGGTGCGTGTGCCAATTGAAGTGCCAGCGTGTGCCAATCGAAGGATAAGATGTTGTCATTCTCAAGACCAGCAAGGCATGAATTTGACTCCTGCTGAGGTCAGATGTTTGTTTGCCCGTTTACCAACAAGCTTAGAAGACCAAGCAAACTTCAGTAGGCTGATCCCTCGCTAGGTTAAATTTCAAATAGATCCAATCAGTTCCAATCACTTTATGTAATATTTTTACAACACTTATATAACTTTCACCATGTTTGGTGGATGAAATCTTGTAATCAATATTTCAACCCCTTCCACTAATCCGATCTTGCTGAAATTTTGTACACATCCGTAAAGTTGGTGACAATGCATGAATCGAAAAAAATTTTCCAGGAAAACTCATGGAAACTTCGTGAAAAGCTGGAAAAACCGTTCAACATTTAAAATTAATGTTGCATTGTTTTTGGAAAAAAATTTTTTATTTAAAAATAAAAATATGTAAAGCTTCCAACTACCGTTAAATGGTATTTGCTTCGGTTTTGTAAACGAAAGAGTCATCATTCTTAACAGATGTAAAAGTACACCACAAAAACAAGGATTGACAATGAATACGTGATTTTGCAAGGTTCAGATTACAGTGCCCACCATTTCCTTATGTAAAATTGCAGCAAAACTGAAATGATTCTGGCACAGCTCGATTAATGGTTGATCGACAGATTGAATATAGCGTTCATGTTGCCTTGCTGGTCTCTAGTATTACAGCATCGTTACTATCTCCAGGTGTATTCCCTTTAAATAGTTAATAACATTATAAATGATGTGTCTGCTAGCCTATTTTTAGTGTTTGCTTGAATAAATGGATGAGGTGGAGGCAGTTTCAGGAATTCGGACATCTACAATGGATCAGCACATATATTAAGCATGCGTCCATTTACTATAAACATACGGTGCACTATAGTAATGAATAAACAGGTGCCAAGCACTATAGTAAGAGACTGTACATGTGTGGCATCAAAAGGCAACTATTACACGATATTGTCTACGTCAGAAAAGAAAACAATAAAACACTGTTATGAAATAATTTTTGCATCGACTTCCAACTACTGTCATATGGTATTTGCTTCAGTTTTGAAAATGAAACAGATGTTCTAAACGGATGTAAAAGTAAACCACAAAACGAGGTTTGACAATGAATACATGAGTTTGCAAGGTTCAGATTATAGTGCCCATCATTTCCTTATGTGAAATCGCAGCAAAACTGAAACAAGACTGATCGACAGATTGAATTTACCGCTCCTGTTGCTTTGCTGATCTCGTGTATTACGGCATCGTTATTATCTCCAGGCGTGTTCCCTTTAAATTTTAAACACATTTTAAATGATGTGTCTGCTTGACTAAAAAGGTGCTTTTGACCTAGTGATGTTCTGCGCCTTAAAATAAACACAAGTTTCCTCATAAGCCAAATTAGATTTCTTCGTTTTAAAATCGAGTGACAATTGAAAAAAAGCATGTTTAACTGAAGTATGTTTTCGATCACACAGTTTCCATTTCTCATTATTTAAATATTTCTCGGTGATTGCTAAAGCTTTTTGACACCTTATTGCTGTGTGCACTTCGCAAACGAACCAAGTGAAAAAATGGCACCATACAGATCAATTCAGCTGCGTTAAATCATTGTCAAAATATGCAACGAACAATGCAAAACACAACGCGAGGTAGCAGCATTATTGGGTCAGCTACGGTCAGCTACACAATGAAGAAATTAAATGATACAAAGTGCTTAGCTAACAAACTGAAGTTGGGACGCCCAAGAAAAACAACTCCCAAGAATCGATAAGCTCATCACACGGAAGTTGACAAGCGATGTTACAAAGGATGCTGGCCAAATCAGTCGTGAACTGAATTTGGCAATGAACCTTAATGTCAGTCGAAGAACCATTGCACATCTGCTACAAGCTGCAGGACTTAATGAGCGCATTGGTGTAAAAAAAGCCTCTCATCAGTAGCAAGAACAGGAAGGCACGATTACCTTTTCCACAAGAACATTTAAGTTGGGGGTCATCCAAATGGAAGAAGATCCTATTCAGTGACAAGAGTAAGTTTATGCTGTTTGGCAATGATGGACGTCAGTACGTACGACGTCCAGTTGGAACCCGAAACAATGTGCGATATCAACATCCCACTGTGAAACACAGAGGAGTCGGTGTGATAGTTTGGGAATGTTTCTCCTACCAAGGCGTCGGACCATTGATCCAAGTAGAAGGCATCGTGGACCAAATAAAATACAAAGAGATCTTGGAAAACACCATGTTACCTTATGTTAAGAAGCACATGCCCCGAGGTTTGGATCTTCCAACAAGATAATGACCCAAAGCACACTGCCAAATCAGTAAAGGAATGGATGGGAAAGAAGAAACTTCGAATATTAGAATGGCCTTCGCAGTCATCCCCCCACCCCCAACCTAAATCCCATCGAGCCTATGTGGAATGAACTTGGGCATCGTGTTGGAGCACAAAAACATTCTTCTAAAACAGCCCTAGAGCAAGAGTGGAAGAACGTCACTCCACTTTTCATCGACTCAACGCCACGATGCTGTGAAGCTGTAATTGCAGCAAAAGGCTTTGCTACAAAATACTAATGTCTTAATGTGTTACTTTTGTTCCTTTATCAATAATTAACCTAACTTCGACTTTTTTTTTGTTTTGTTTTTCAATACGATTGAATACTTCTGACCATCGTACATTTCAAAAAGTACATGTTCAAAAAAAACTTTGACAATAAGATTTATATTTTTTTGCAAACATTCATGATCATAAATAAATTAAAAAGCCATGCAAGAAAAATCTTCCGAATGAATACTTTTGGCCGCCACTATATTATGCATGCTTCCATTTACTATAAACATATGGTGTCTATAGTAATGAATAAACAGGTGGCGGGCACTATAGTAAGAGATCGTACACGTGTGGCATTAAAAGGCAACTGTTACGCGACATTGTCTACTTCATAACGCAAACGGCTTTAAGTAACGCACACTGAAATACGGGAGCTTTGGAAGGGGCATCGTCGTTTGATTTTACTTTATATGTGTAGCCATTTGTTATACACAGTTTCTGGTCGTCTGAACCAGAGAGAAGGAATTCACCACTTTCATTCCAAGATACGGTATTTACCTATTGTAAAACAATACAATTAATCATTTGCACTATACATATAAAAACTCTTAATAAAGATAGAAATTATCTTACACAACCATTGTGAGCAGGCAATTTTTGTAATAATTTCAATCTTTGTATGGTTTCTTTATTACCTAAAAACCGAAAACAAAAAAATAAACCCAAAAGGAAAAATTGATTATAATGTTAGACTCAGCAAGGAAGAATGTCGTCTTATCTCTTTTAACTTTATTGGCAATATATACTATGAACAAAAACTTAAGTAAAAATTTAAATTATTTTTCTGCTTTAAGTGAGGTTTACAATTACGAGGAGCTGTATTAAACACATAAAAACATAAAGACTGTTAAAAGAAAATTGATTGAAAATGCAATTGATTAAAGCAAAAATGATTGAAAATGCAAGGCAAACGGGCTATTTAGCAGGAGACGCACATACACACACCTCTAACAGCATTGAACAATTTGTACTGATTACTGATTGTGTAGGGAGCAAAGTAGAGATGTTTGAAAACATTACATGTGTAGTTATCTTTTTCAGGCATACTAAATCGCAAACGTTTTAAAAACTTAAACCAGGTTTATTGGGCAAACAAAATAAAGAAAACGTCAAGTTGCCACCATTTTTTCCCCGTTCGACGTCCGCTAATCGAAACGTTTCGTTGTTTTTTTCGCGTCGTCGTGAGCGTCGAAAATACGGAAAACGGAGCCAGTGCATTATTAATGTGGCATATTTCAAATAGGAAAATTGTTAATGCATTTCCATTTAATTTAACCGCTAATAAGTTTTGCCGTAAATATCGAATTTGTGGGAGTGAATTGCTCGATTGTTGGGAACGAATGTGCGCCGTGACCGTGTGGGGACGTCTGCTCTAAAAGCTCCGCTCCCTCCTCTCGGCTGCTTCTTCTCATTTCTCGACCGAAAGGGCTGGCTCTTCAAGCAGTGCGCCCTGCAAATCGCTCCTAGTACATCATCCGATCATACATTTTATGTACTGGGCTAAAACGTTCCATTTGAACGCTCATCAAACGTACACCATGTTTTCTTTTTCCTTAAGAATTCTCCGAACGCCCGCTCAAGCCCGATTCGTAAGTATATGGAAATGTGGAGCCGACAATTTTCATAGAATCTGTTTGCATTGTTGCATCCGTTTGCAGTTTGATCGAATCTCTTGACCTTTTTTCCCAATTTTTTTCCCTCATTTCCTTCATAGATTACCTCATGGATAGGTGTAAGTATCAAACAGATGGAGATTATTATTTTTATTTTGAATAAGTTGTAAGAAAATGATTAGCTTATAAAATTACATAATGCTATAGTAAACGTGAATAACTGATACATCAGAAAATACTTTACGAATTCTACGATAATATCGTACCATAATGGGTTTATTTGTAAAAATTGATTAAAAAAAAAAAAAAAGCAATAGTTGATTAAAATAAAAAAATAAAAAAACAAGAAAAATTTTTTTATATTTCAATCACTAAAATAATTCAGCATAAAAAAATCTAACTAATGAAAACTGGAGTTAGTGCTAATTATATCAGTGGAAAAACGGAAGGAAAAAAATATCACGACCTGGATTCGAACCAGGAACCACTAGCATCATGCTCGTTGCCTCTACCAATTGGGTTATCGCAGACATGTTACAGCAATTGTCTCCAAGGGTCTTAAAGACTACAAGGTAGTCTAGATGGAACCCCCAATGATAGGGCGGGCACCTGGCCAACGTCTTTATAGGAGGTGTTGACCTGGCTCGAAGATCAGGAATTACTCCTTTCCAAACCATCGGAGAGGTGATGAACACGCACAAGAAATTAATAAATGAACACTGGAATTAAAGAGCACCAGAAATACCGATATCGAGATAATAAATAATCAGAAACAATGTAGCATAAAAAAAAAAGAAAACTAGTCTTTTTGGAATAAGTTCGACATCCTTAGCAATGCTGACACCCCTGTTGCTAAACACTTTAATTTCCCTGATCACTCTTTACAGGCCATCAGCCTTTATATTCTTCGTAGTAACTTCCATAACAAAACGGAAAGAAAGCAATTCGAGTATTTTCTTATTGGAAATTCAATTCCCTCACCCCTAATGGCATTCCCTCATTACCGTTCCCATATTCCTCTTCAACTTCAGCTATTCCCTAATTTGTCGTAGGCTCTCTGGGCCCTTTTCTTTTTTTATTTTTTTATCTTTTCTCAGTTATTTCTCTTTTTTTTTTTTTTAATGTTCTTTCATATTTTTCTACTTCTATGTTCATTTCGTGTCCGTCCCTGTACTCTCCTTTTTTCGCAGGCTTTCTGTATTCTTTTATTTTAGTGACCTTTTTTATGCGATACTATTTTACAGGGTGACTAGCGGGAATTGTCAAAAAATTTTGTAACCGGGAACAGTCAGGGAATCATAAAAATCTGAAAAATTTGAACAATGTCAATAATATTCTATCAGGATAGCCCCCTTTTTTTGGCTTTTATGATCAGGAAAATTCAGGGAATTTTACGAAATCGTTTTGCTAGACACCCTATCATTCCTAAACTTTTTTATAATTTTAATTTTGTATGTGTTATTCTATTGCATTTTTTTCGCCGCCCTCTTATTACCTCCTATTTGTCCTCCTTCCTGTCGTATCCCAACACGTTTTCAAATTCATCTCCTGTCCTCCCATTAGTACTCTTCTAGTTTTTCAGCCAATACCGTCTTACTGTTCCCTATGCCAACTATTTTAAAGGCGTCCTTTAGTACTCTTTTCATAACTTCAGGATAATCCTCTAATATTCTAATTGCCTTTAGAGAATTATTCTTTTTGCTTTGATAAAGGATAGTCTCTATCCAAAACGTCAGCTTTTTATTTTATTTTTTATTTCTAGTTTTATTTTGATTTTATTTATTATTTATTAATTATTTTGTCATTTATTATTATTATTATTTTTTTTTATTATTTATTGTATTCCAGGGTTTTTGTGTCTTGTCCTTTTCTCTTATAAATATCCATTCATTGGGAAAAAAGTTACAAATTTTTTAAGAAAGAGGCAACAAATAAGCAAAATGGGTGCCTCCTCCATTCAAAAACATTAGCTGCGCACAACATCATCTTAGCCAAACCCAGGCTGACAGAATTTATAGGCCCTGTAAATCTCGTCGGCCTCAGTTTAGCTAAGCTGGCGTCATAAGGAATGCTCTTGCGGGAGTTTTTGACAAAATTCAAACACCAACTGCCCCTGTAACCAAATGAGTTGGAATATGTATCATTATCTTGTCCCCAGAGTATTGGAAAACGGTGACCAATGAGACCCATAGGGCCAAGAGTAGTAAGAGTTTCCTAATTTTGCATGTAAAATTTCCTTAGATAACCTCTCTCAATTTCAGAATTGGACGAGTGACAAAAAAATGCAAAACGTACAGTTTGCAATTGTGCAGATAAAGTATAGCTTCAAAAACTTATTCTTCTTCCTTTCCAACAAGATAAATAATATCTAAACCATCAATTATCTGTAATCTCCATTCATCATCATTACAGTAAAATTCCATTACAACGTAAATCAATTTAGCATACATTTCAAAATAATGTTTCATTTTAAATCCCTGGCAGAATCCTGTTCTTTTAATGTTAAAAAGTTTCAGCTTAACATACCTCAAATTCACGTACATTTCAGATTAACATTTTAATTCAACGTTCCCTAAGTAAGCTATCTCCTCGTTACAATGATTGTAGGTCGAAAGCCTTGCTCTGATTGGTAAGCACCTGTAAGTCTCATTGTTTCAAAGGCGTCGTTTCCTTACCATGTTTTTACAACAGCAACACAAGGCATGGATGACCAGAGAAATTTTCCAGGAATGCCTACTGAAATTCGATTTAGATAGGGTAGAGAAAAGAGAAAATTAATTTGACCTGAAAGTTCCTTGTTCGAATGCAGGCTGTGGAATTCCCAGTGCACCATGCATTTTCAAAATTGATTGTAATGGCTTCATAACTGTCCCTTGTAGTTGTAATATTAATTTGAATAAAACTGAGGTTAAATGAAGACAGTATCCTGATGCTGTTTTTGTCAACTACACTTATAAGAGATTTTCTGACTGGGCTCTTATAAGCGGAGTTGACTGTATTAAGGAAGAATAAAAGCAATCCCCTATCGTATATATTAAAATTATGCTCATTAATGAAGATATTTTGTCAGTTTTTCTATAAACAGTTGCGTTTCTAAATGCTTATTTTCTTTATTAAACTGGGTGTTTACAGAATGTTTTTCTTTTTTTGGCACAGGGTGCCTTTGGTAACAAGGCCAACAAGAATTATGCAACAGAAGCCAAATTTCAAACTAAGGTAAACGCATTTGCAGCCAAATGGACGGAGTCTCATTCTGTGTTGTCTTATTTGGTATACGAAGATGGACAGGAAAAAGAAAAGGAATATTATAATTTGAAAATTCAGAGAAGAAAATAAAATAGTAGGATAAAATATAAGATTTGATTTTCATGAACACAAACTACGGCATCGTTATTGTGTGTTTGATTTCAAGTGTAAAAGGGACTAATGTAAAACCAGATATTTATAATTTTATCTTTTTTTTTATTGGGTGTATAAATAAGTTTTCTAAAAAAAGATAACCATATTCAATATCAATGTATTTACCATCGAAATATACAACCTTCCCCCATTTTTCGAATGGCAATAAGTGTATTCTGGTTATTTGGACGCATTCTAGTTATCAAGACAATTTTTGATCTCATGAGAACTAAACTGCTCTCCAGTAAGGACACTTTACAGAAATCTAAACAAATGGTAATCTGATGGCACGATATCTGTTGATTATGGTGGGTGAGGTAACACATCCCAGCCAAATGATTCTGAAAGTTTCCTTGACTCGTATTGCGACATAAGGTCTGGCGTTTTCATGCTTGTGAATGACCTCATCTTCCGAATGTTTCTCTCTCGATTTACTTGTGAGTTCAAATTGATTATTTCTGTTTGGAATGAATTTCATCCAATAATGATATTTTAGATGATGTATATAATTAAAAAAAGCATAATAAAAGTTAATCAATATGAGGAAATGCAAGGCCTTTCGGTCCTTATACATCAAGTTTTTTTATTGAAAGTAAACAAGCTGATATTCTTATCGGAAGTAACAGAAAAATGAAAAATTTCAAAATTAATACTGGTAATGGGAAATTTTATAACCTTGAATTTACAACAATGTTCTTTTAATTGCCATTTCCCTTTGCTGTATTATTTTGTAATAATGTTTTCTTAATTAACGTTTCCTTTACTGTATTTATTTTGTGACAATATAACAATGTTGAATGTATTAATTTTGATTTTTTGTACTTTTCTGTTACTTCTGATAAGAATATCAGGACTATTTCCTGATGAAGGTCCTTGTGTTTCCTCATATTGATGTATTTTTCTTAAGCTTTTCATCCAGTAACGTTTCCAAATCGGCATCTTCAGATTTTTTTGGTGCACCTTCCTGCTATTTATCCTCCATAATGAAAGCTTTACCTTTGAATATTTTGAACATGTGCTTTCAGGTAGAGCAGGGTCGGCAACCTTTTGACAAAAGAACCAAAAGTACCCCAAAAAAGGACTTGAAATTTTTTGAGGAGCAATAAAAATATTCTGCAGATATGATGGCAAGTAATAATTGATAAAAAATCATAACTATTTCAATGTTTATTAAACAGAAAACGCACAAAAAAATCACAAAACTAAGAACTTTGGAGAGCCGATATCAATACCCTAAGAGCCACTGGTTGCCTATTCCTGAGCTAGAGCATGTTCGCCATAACCTTCCTCAGCAAACGATGGCTTTCATCAGCAGTTTTCTTTAAAAGGAAGTACTGCAGCAAAACTGCCCACAAACGCAGTTTTTTTGACACAAAACTCACCACTTTTAATATTGACAGAGTTGGGTCTGTTATTGCTTTGCATAATGCGAAATAACGACTGATCTGGTTATACAATAACTATGTTTATTATATTGCTTACGCGTTTCGGTTTACACCATCATCAGAGCAATATTTTACAAGGAATAAGTAAACTATAATGTATGTACATATTTTTGGGAGGGGGAGTTAGCTGCTTAGCCTCGGTTCGAGACTTGTGTTCCGGATTGGTTAGCAGTGAGATGGGGAGATGGGATAGGGGATAGCTAGTTGTGGGAATTTAAGTTTACATTTGGGGCTGGAAATATTGATGATACATAACTTTTTATAAGGTTTTGAGTTTGGGGAGCCAGGGTAGCATAAAGCAATGTATATAAGTGCACCATGTTTTAAAAAATAAAGTTTTAAAAAGTTTAAATTTAGAGTTCTATTTCACCATGGTTGGGGGAGAGGAGATTGATGGCTGTCATCTAGGGGAAGTGATCCTGTTACATTCCTCCAACCCTCTTCTCCCACAAATGTAACATATTTATTGCATAACCGGATCAGTCATTATTTTGCATATTTAATGTACTTAAAACAATGATGTTCTCATTTCAACGAACTGCCCTACATCATTTAGGAAAGCTTATTGCAAGGACTTTCTTAGACATGTTGCCATTCTCAATTACATGACATTTGTTTGGCATCTATTAGCAGATGATGTAAACTTATTTGTACATCCAATATTTAAAAATTCAGACTAAATGAAAGTTTAATTGGTTGCATTTAATGTAAATCTAATAATTAAAATAAAAAAACATATCCGTTCTCCTTAGTGCATGCTGCAGCATTAAGTAGCTAATTATGAAAAATAGTCTTATAAAATTCATTAAAAATAATGCCAAACTTCTATTTATAATCGAGGTACAGTCAATAAATAATGAAGCAAAGGAAATTTCACAGTAATTATTTAATTTGTCCGCAGTTGTTTAGAATGTACTCAATGTTTCCACACTAATCACAGAATGCCATTCTCGTAGAAATCCTTTGGCTGCTGCTTGAACCAATTGCGCATGTACTCCTTGACTTCATTGTCCGTTTGTGTTCAGAGGGGGAAGCAAAATAATAATTAATTATTGGGTGGTACTTTAAAAGAAAGAACCCCAAAACTTAAGAGTAAACGTGGCTCGTTAAAAGACTTTTATTTTGGTTTAAAAATTGCAATATTTATTTATAAAATACAAAAAATTCTGTACAAAAGAATGTTCTATATAATATGATTTAATTGAGGAATAGGCATTGCGATCTCAATTACAAAAGAAAATATTTCTCGGAATAAAATAAAGAAATACTTAAATGTACGTTAAATACAGCAAAACACTGTAACGAGAAATATTAATCACTACGTTGAGCAAATTGAGATTAAATATAAAAAAAATTGAGACAGACCAATTCCTTATAAAGAATAAGGAAAGAGAAATTTCAAAATTCCCATTTAATGTCTAAAGAAAGACTGCGAAATAATAATTAATTATTAATGGGGAATAAGAATTGAAATGTGTAGCATGGCGTCCCTTATGCGCGTTATTGTTGAAATAGCATTAAAAGAAATTTCATCATTACCTTACAGGTAAACCCGCAAAACAATGCTGCTCGGTAAAGAATCATGGCTGCCGTGAGAAAGTGAGAAATTCAATAAGAAACTAAACATCGAACGGCAGGGTAGGAGTAATTTGCAGAGCATTGGAATGAAAATGATAAATGGAAGTTGAACGCCATGCTGCAGGACGTGGAGGACCAGAAGGAGGGACGACTGGTCAAGCCAGAAGCTGGAAGTGGTCTGACTGAAATAAAAAAAACAGTAACCACGGAAAGAACGTCAACAATAGTGGGACACGCATCCTCGTGATCACGAAAATTATTTGCGAGGGACAACTAGCTGCAGACAGTGATAATCACGTGGAGATTTTTTAATTAACATTTATTAAAACAATATATACTCAACAATCACTGTCTGCAAAATAGTAAAAAAAACTTAAAGAATAGAAAAAATAGAATAATTAATTACAAATAAAATTATATCTATTTTTACATAAAAAAATCTGAGTTTTCCCGAACAGTTTGAAACCGTTGTCCATGCGGTGTTTTTTTGAGCTCACCGAAGATGTGGAAGTCACATGGGGACAGATGTGGACTATACAGGAGTTGGCTCAGGACTTCCCACTTGTTTGTGATAACCTCTTTTACGAATTTCTATAGATGTTCCTTTGTTGTATTGGCTGTGTGCAGTCTAGCGTTGTTGTGCAATAGGATGACACCATGATAAAGTTTACCAGAACGTTAACTTTTTTTTGCCCTTTTTTTGATTCATTAACATTTCACAATACCGCTGAGCATTGACCATAGCTCCATGCTCCAGAAATTCGAGATAACCGTTTTCTACTATATGGCATTCTACATCTGGAATACCTAAATAATTGCAGATAATACTTGTGAGTTTTGTTAAATAATACCTATGAAATATCCTTTGTCTCGTTATTTATTGACTGTACCTGATCATATCAAAGAATTTGCTACTGATATTACTTTAGGCAGAATAAATAATTAAATTTATTTTTCACATTCTCTAGCCTTACAAATTGCATCGCCTTGAAGCTGGTCCCTCAACCGATGTTTCTTGTACGAAAGAAGATGCGATAACCTTGTTTACGAAGATGCAGACCATCCGGCGAATGGAAGCTGCTGCCAACAACATGTACAAAGAAAAATTAATTCGGGGTTTCTGTCATTTATATACAGGACAAGTTGAGTCTAACTGACTTTAAGTTCTCATGGCTGATATATAAACAGCCATAATGTGTGCACCATTGCACCTGGGTTGCAGCCTTATATTAGCACAGGCTGGCCCTACTAAAAATATTAACTCTGGAAGCTATCAATCTTGAGATACACACATTATGCATTTTTTTTAATTAAAGGAAGCTTGTGCAGTGGGAATGGATGCAATGATGCGTAAGGATGATGCCGTCATTACAGCTTACAGAGCTCACGGCTGGGTTTATCTTCGTGGTGCCAAGGTAGCTCAGGTACTTACAGAATTAACAGGTTGGTGTAGACTTATTTTTTAATGTTATATGAAATCAGTTCTCATTTAAAATGAAGCTCAAGATTTATTTGATTTTTGTCCATACTCTTTCTCACTCTAACTTGATATTGCTGAATCAGTTAACATGTGTAAACCACTTTTTTCGTTTATTTTTGTACCAAATTTTAAGCGAATGGTAATTAAAAATAAAAAAAAATTTTATTAAAAAAAAATGACATTAAATACAGGGTGGACGCAAAGGCACTCCCCTATTTAAAAATTATTTAAAAAAAATTATTTATTGCAAAAAATTGTGAACTTACAATCATAAAATTAACATCACCGCATAGGGCGACTCAAAGTTTTTTTCGCATCTAGTCAAATTCGATCTGGGCGCCCCTGGTGACGCGCAAGATGTCCAATCGGTATTCCAGCTCCGCCCACTGCGCCCGAGCATTCCAGCATCCACTGTTGCAATGGCAGTGTGGATTCTCTTACAGATCGCGGGCAGGAGTTGAATACACTCTGTCTTTTATGTAAGCTCATAAGAAAAAGTCAAAGGGCGTCACATCAGGCGAGCGTGGGACCATCACACACCATCCAACAGCTGGGGAAAACTGTCTAGAAGCTGACGCACAAACAAGGATGAAGCGCAGTCCGAATGCGGTCGACAGTTTCCGCACTCGTTTCAGGTCGTCCGACGTGATGCTTGATGTTCACGCTACCAGTGGTCAGAAAGTTCTTGAACCACAACCTTAATGACTTTGCATTTGGTGGTTCCTTTCCCTGCACACAGCGATATTTTCTTTGCACCATGATGGGCGATTTTGACTCATTCCACCATATCACGCACTGCGCCTTCTCAATAGGAGGAACCATTTTCAATCAGTCATGGATGCCAGCTCTCCCAGTTAGTGGTAGTAAGAAAAGGTGAACTGAAAAAAAACTTCTTGAGTCGGCCTATGCGGTGAAGTTATTTTCACGAATGTAAGTTCATAACTTTTTGCAATAAATAATTTTTAAATAGGGGAGTACTTTTTCGTCCACCCATTATTTGTTAATTAGCATTTTAATTTGATAATAGATATACATCCCCTGACAAAAGTTTAGAATGATTCACTACATTTAATCTCTTCGAAACATTGAAAATGTTGTGAATGAAATGAGACTCGTTTTAAAAATGCTCATGAATATTTTATAATGCACAAAAGAAAATTCTCTTTAATGCTCTGTTTCCATTAAAGAGCATCGAAAAAAACAAGCAAAACGTTATATTTTATAGAGAGAGGAAGTTACAAAAATTTGGAATAATGCATCAACATTGACAATAGTTTTAGAATATTAAAGATTAATATTTGGTAGGACCTCCTTTTGCCTTAATGACTGCTTGAATTCCAATTCATGGAGGTTCTTTGGCTTTTGCTTTTTAACAGATTTTTTCACAATATTCCATAATGACTAGATGGGATTAAGGTCTGGGCTATTGGGTGGCCATTCTAGATGTTGGATATCTTTCTCTTCAAATCACTTGTTTACTTGCTTTGCGCGATGGCATGGGGCATTGTCATCTTGGAAGATGAATTCCTCATCACCGAAGTGATCTTCTGCTGTTTATATGACATAGCTGTCCAAGATTTCGACGTAAACGTTGCCTGTCACAGTTTTTTTAATAATCTCCATCTCGCCAACTCCTTTACTGGACATTGAACCCCATACCATGATTCCCTGAGGGAATTTTATTTAGACAGGAGGCACGTCTGATGAAATTTTTCAGAAACCTTTCTTCTGACCATATGCCCAGCATTATCTCCATAACTAGACAAAAGCGAGACTCGTCTGTGAACAAAACTTGTTTCCAGTTATCAATACTCCAATCTTTGTGAGATTTGGCCCATTTCAAGCGTCTTGATCGGTGGGATGCATTCATGTATGGTTTTGTTTTAGCCCTTCGTGTTTTATACTCTTTTTCCAATAGTCGTCGAATTTCTGTCCTATCTGAGGCCTGAATACCATATGCTTTCCATTGAGCATTAAGTCACGTGATGACGAAAAGCATTTTTTTTTTTAACGATTGACTCCAAAGCTCGGTCATCCCTGCTGGTTATCGCATGAGGCCTTCCACTTCGTGGCAGTCTTGTAATACTCTTTGCTGCATAAAATCTTGTGAGCACTTTCGAAATGGTTCCTTGTGAAAATCGAAGCATTGCTGCAATTTCAGTTTGTGTTTTTCCATCCTTATGGTGTTCCAGAATGACTTTCCGGCGATCAGCATAGAGAGTTCTTTAGTTTTACCCATTGTGAAGGTATATAACGGCAAGTAAAACAACGACCGACATTTATATTAAGCAATAAGCACTTCATTGGGTAAGATAATTCTTATTCAAATTATAATTTGCATATATACCGTGATTCAGCATTAATATTCCAAATTTTTGCCAATGCCTGTGCAGTATTCCAAACTTTTGCCACTCCCTCTTTCCAAAAAATGTAACGTTGTGTTTGTTTTTTTTTTTTGATAAGCTGACTATGCAAGCAGAGTATTAAAAAGAATATTTCTTTGAGAATTATAAAAGCGTCACAAAAGTTGCCAAAACGTTCG
>JAHWFO010117782.1:1154189-1282047 GCA_023313115.1 Rhysida immarginata | reverse complement strand
TGCCTCCTCCACCTCCATAACCACCACCAGAACTTCCTCCCCCACCACCACATTTAGCTTCACTCCCCATCCTAACAGAAGCAGCATGACCCCGTGTGTTGCGTCCGTTCCGCGGATTCGGTGGGAAGATTGGAGGCATCATGAAAACCGGTACTTCGAAAGTAATGGTACGTTTCATGGCAGATTGCCCGAATGGAACAGGGACTCCGTAATCCAGGATTCCTTTATCTTTCATTTTCGTTATTTCATTGGCGAGTTGTCCATAAGCAGAATTGGTTTTCCACATCTAGATAAAAGGAGATTCTTAGAGTATTACGTTTGCGTATGTTTAAAAATAACTTTGGCTAAATGAAATTGTTCAATTAAGAATGATTGGTTAGTTATTGATGTAATAGTTACGAGCTAGTTAATAATTAGCAAAGCATAAGCGAATGTTCTCAGTCATCAGGTAATTTTACATTAACATTACTGAAGTTATGCTTCGACAACGGATAATTAGTATGAAAAACGAAAGGAAAATTTCGGCGACCTGGATTCGAACCAGGGACCACGAGTCAGTAGCGGACACTGGCACAGAAAGAATGTCTCCCAAGTTAGCGGTCTTTAGAACATTTGGAGACAACTTTGCGAGGGTTCCAGGTTCGAGTCCAGGTCGCGGAATTTTTTTTCGATTAGTTTTTCATTTTAATGTAAATATCGTATAATTTGTTGAGTGACCTCGCTTGGAACTTTAAATAATTTTAACTATTTTTAACAGATATTATTTTTCACAGTACGATTGAAATTCAATTTGAGAAGACTTACTGACAGAGTCACGATGGTTCCCAAGAGGATGCCTCGCAACAAGATCATGATCTCCATCCACAAGCAGCAAGAAAATGGAATGAAGATGGCGTCGGGGGCCCTTCTTATAACCGTCGAGCACGGAAGGCAGCAGCCCGTGTACCAAAACGGTGTTCCGAGTGTGAAAGTGTGAAACAGGCCGTTCACCCTTCGGCATTAGTTTCAATGGCATTCATCCACCATGGCCGTTGGATAGCTAATGAGCATCAATAAGGCTAAGCTTTTCACATAGGATGAAGTTCCGTTTGTGAAATAATTATTAAAAAAATTGTGCATTATGTATATAATTTGTAAAAAGGTTTATAGATTTTACCTCATAAATATTAAAAAAAAAAAACAAAAAAAAAACTTGAAAATAAGAAATGTCTTTTTTTCATGTTTTTATGTGTGATTCACATTGGAGCACACCTTTCTGCCAGCAAAAAAAAATTTGATATTTGCTGCTTGCTGATTAAAACGGAAATCCGATGTAAATATCAGTTGGTGATTTATTAAGAAATCTCATTTTCTCGAAGGTAGTATTTAGAATACGTAAAAAAAACCTATTCTTTCGTTTCTCATTATTTGGATCGAATGATATATCTCAAGCCACTTTTTGAAAATCTTAATAGTTCCGAAAACTACATGACCGCTACCCCCACAACTCCGACCACTGGGACAATTTGGTCCAAACTTCATGGCGATATAGGACTTGCTAGAGGAATCTGCCTACCAAATTTGGTATATGTATATTATATAGAGAGATGGACCCCTTTAATTCCGACCTCAGTGGGCCAATCGAAACCAAACTGAATAGTGAAGTAGGATATGCCTAGAGTAAGCTACATTTTAAATGTCTAAAAAACTATAGAAAATGTGAAGGGACAGGCAAACGGACATAGCTAAACCAATAAGTAGCTCCATTCTTCCGCTACTTAATAACAAAAAATCTAATGACGCGCCTACTGGGGGCGGAGACCGATGGAGGAAGGTAGCGAAAGCTCTTGAGTTCGTCTATCTTTATCCCCTTTTTCCACACTTTTAATTAATTGACCAACAAGTTAGCAATACGATGACTTCGCAGCATAGGCTTCTAGAAAATACCGGGCCTCAACATTGTTACGTCGTTCTGGTTGTTTCAGGCCTTTGAGATAAGGCCTGGCAGCAGAAAAGTTACGTGACCATCATCGGGGTGCTAGCGACAATCCAACCTTCATTGTCTCCATCTTGGATGTTCACAATCAGTGCTGTTCCGTTTCTTGGAAACCGTGAAGGTTGGATTGTTGCTAGCACCCCGATGGTCAGATAGCTTTTGAATGCCCTGGCCTGTCTCGCATTGGCCTCGCAGGTGATGCTATTATCAACACCACCTAAAGAGAAGCGTAGCCAACGAAAAAGACGGGCCGGGGCACTAAAAAGTCACATGACCAAAGCAGATCGCGCAACAATCCAATCTTCATTGTTTCCAACAAACGAATACACACTGATTGTTGAAATGCAAGATAGAAACCTTGAAACGTCATACATTATTACATATCATCAGAGGGCGAGATTTAGGGCTTATTGAATTTTAACCAACAATTAGGGATCTCTACCAATAATAAGCCCTAAATTTTGCCCTCTGATGATGATTATGTAATTTTGTGTGACATTTCAGTGAACAGGCCTTCTCTTTAGGTTGGCGTTGCTGTTATAGAAGCGAGGTTAACGAGATAAAGCCTGGAAGCGGAAAAGTCACCTGACCATCGGGGTGCTAGCAACAATCCAACTTCATTGTCTCCATCTTGGATGTTAACAATAAGTGTTTTTTCCTTTGTTGAAAACAATGGAGGTTCGATTGTGGCTAGAACCAATGACGTATATTAAAGATAGACTCCGAATCCCATTGTTGCAACTTGAAGCAAATTAGTAAGCTCCATGCCCAGAACTGTCATGGCTGAAAGTTGAGTGAAGATGATGCAAAACACATGGCTAAACACGAGAGTAGCTGATTAATAATTCTTTCACACGCCGATCACGGACTGATAAGTTTATCTTTTCGTTTACTTTGTATTTGAAGTATTTTATTATATTTTATAAACAATTTTTCGATCATGATTTCAGTTTCAATTTCGTTTCGATTGTCTTTCAGTAACGTATTTTCATTTTAGTTACGTATTTTTCATTTATTTTTGTGGAAAATGATTCCTGATCCTTTTTCTTGTTTGTTTGTACAGTTCTACGCAGAACAACTCTGAATAATGGTTTTGAATTAATAATTCCTCGGGCCCAAAATCTTCAAAAACAAAGCAGCCAGACAGCTAATTACTCCACGGCTCACTCCTGCCCAGAACTATCATGGCTCAATTTGCTTCACTTTTTGCCGCTGTTAACAATAGGATTCGGAGTCTATCTTTAATATACGTCATTGGCTAGAACTCCGATTGTCAGGTGATTTTTCCGCTTCTAGGCCTTGTATCTCGTAGGCCTCGTAAAATACACGAGGCTAAGGAGAAAGACAGGCTCCGGCACTGAAAAGTCACCTGACCAAGATAGGTCTAGCAACAATGTAACCTTCATTGTTTCCATCTTTCATTTTTTGAAAACAATGAAGGTTGGATTGTTACTAGACCTATCTTGATCAGGTGAGTTTTCAGTGCTGGAGCCTGTATTTCTCGTTAGCCTCGTATACAATACATTATTGGCGTCATGTTTAGTCCTGATATTTTCTAGAAGGCCATGGTCCGCAGCCGAAGAAAAAGACAGGACCTGAAAAATCATCTGACCATTAACAAGGACTCAAGGAAACTACTAATCACAAACTTTTGTTGTGGATTAGTAGTTTCCTTGAGTGCTTGTTAGTCTTTGTCCACAGTTTCTGGTTCCAATTCTGTCTGTCACCTGACCATTGTTGTATGGGAAGAAATTTCTACTGCAAGAGATATTTCAAAACACTGAAAGTGTTAATAAAGAAATAAAATACACTGACCTTAGGGATCTGTGGATGCTTGTATCAAAGAAATATTATGAAAATACAAGTCGCTTATAACAACGTTCTAAGAGCGGCTCTGGCCCTTCCCAGGTACGCATCCGTTGCCCACCTCTGTCAAGCATATAATATTCCAACGCTAACTATTACAATTCATTAAGCCAGATTGAAAGAATTGTACAATGTTCTCACAGATGTCAACCATCCTGTATACACTTTATCAGTGATTGGATGTTGAGTTCAGATAATGTACGTAATACCCTAAAGTACAAAATTATACCTGCAATTCGGAAATCCAAGTTCCTAGAACTGTTTTCCCCATTGGAATGCCTTGTCGTATGACATAAAGAATCAGATTATGATTGTACCTAGACCTGATTAAAATTGCTTAAACAAATTTACTCCATATTCAAGTAACCGAGCTAAATAAATTATCTTAAACGGGTGAATAGGGTTTTTAGCGAGATTTAATAACGTGCATCGCCCCCCCCCCCCGGGAATATTAGAGAAGTCATGGATGAAGTAAATCCTGTAGAGTTAGTCAAATTTGGCAAAAAAAAAAAGTCAAATTTAGTTATTGCGAAATTTGTTATATTCAACCAACCCGAGTGAAGTCGACGATCGTTTTGATTTTTCAGCATTTTGTAGGATCAGGTCTTTATATCTTTTTTTTTATTATTTATGAATTTAATATTATAATATTGTATTATTGGTGAACTTTAATGTTGAAATATATTAAATAATAATAGAAGAAATGGAAAAGTTTATATAATTTTTTGTATAAATTTATTTATATTTTATTAGATGAATTAAAAATAGAGCCATAAACATTTTTATTAAGAACAATCTTAATATGAACGGTAAGGGTGCCTAGGAAGTGGTCTGTCGTAATAGGGTGCTTGACGATGAGGATGAGGATGAACTGCTGGAGGATGATGAGGCGGGCGAGGATGATACTGTTCTCGTGGACGAGCTGGCAGGATGAAAGGTCGTCGGTCACGCATTTGTTCCCGTGATATAGGATATGGACGGTTCTGTGGTGGATACCTCTGATGTCCTCTGTCGTAAGACGGCGGCGGAGCACGATTATGATAATGATGATGCGGGCTGTGCACTGGATGGCCGGGCGGCGGCCCGCGATACTGGCGGAATTCCTGGCTACGAGCGGGCCAAGGTCCTCCGGGATGCTGGTGGCTGCTGACCGAAGCAGCCCCTTGGCTCCCCTTAGGTTTGTATTCGCTGCAGTGCTCTTCGCGTCCATGTGGACCGTAGCTGAACTTGCATGTGTAGCCGAATTGCGAATGTTCCCCTTCGCCGCTCATCTCGCCATCGCAGCATCCGATGAAGAGCAGGAGCGCCGCCGTTGCCACGGCAACGAACTGAGGACGGCCGTTCCCTGCATGCATGGCGTCGCAGTCGAGGACGAAGCACCGTCGGTGGAGGACGGGCTGCTGATCGCTCGCTCGCTCTCTCTCTCTTCGTAAATTTTATTTTATTTTTTTTCCTTCCTTTCCACTTGGTTTTCAGATGGCTTCCCACGAGATTAATTTCTTCGCTCACATTATCTCGAATTGTTTACAAAGTGGAAAAAATAATAAGCTGCGAGTGAAATAGACAATTAAAAAGGAATTAGAGTGCTCCGATTTTTCTCTCTCATTAACTAGAAAGTTACACAATGTAGAAAGGTAACGGAGCATTAACGACATAAACATCTAAGGAATTACACGCTGATAAGCAGTATATGAAAAGTGACGGAAAAAAAATCAGTTATATGTTTATCCCATTGTTAGTGTTTTTTAAAAGCCAAGCCCTAATAAACATAAGTTACGAATAATAATAATAATAATAATGAAATACAGTTGAAGTAAATTGACTGGCATGTAATATTAAACACATTTGAATTATTATTATTATTTTTTTTTTTTTTGCAATACATACTTAATTTTAATTATATTTAATTACATTTAATTATATTACGGCGATCATTGCCATTTTCAAACTCAAGGAATTACAGAGTTTTTAAATTAACAATATGATATAATAATGGTGTATTAATGTGTTTTCACCAATCTTGATAATTTTATAAAAGATGGTAACAATATAGAATATTAAGTTAGGGATTTTAACGTTTTGAATAATAATTCAGCGTCAGATCTAGTTTGGTTATTTAATAATAAATTTCATTATTCTTCTTTACTTTAAAAATTTTGAATTGTTCCATTATGAAGCTGATTTTTTTGTGGTCATCTGAAGTTTTTACGATTTCCATACAGGTCAAAATTTTAAGTTTGTAATATTATACAGGGTGTCCCGTAATGAGTGAACGAAAATTCGGTGATTCTAAGCTAAAGAGTTCATATGAGCACTCGGACTCACCGATTTTGATATCACGAGTAAAAATTTCTACGAGTAGCTTTAACCAAACCATAAGCATAGAAGGGAAATAGTGAAACTTCCTTATGCTTTTGCATTGACATCGATGAAAATAATTTTTTATTACTGAAGATTTAATGCTTATCTGAAACCAATTGTTGTATACATTTCTTTATTAGAGTTAAAAGTAAACTAAAAAATTTTAGTTTACAATTTTTGATGAGATATTTGTAGAAAAAATTGCAACCGAACATTAAAGTGTGCAGTCACTCGAAATTGTCTCCGCGGGAGTTTTGTGAAATTGTGGCGCTGCTGCAGATTTGGCTCTAATCGCAGGAATTGTTTTCCAGTTTGGGTCGTTTATTTAATTTCATTTAAAAGATATTGTACAACAAATATTATTTATTTTTTCTTTCTCATGTAGTTAAATAAATTGTTAATGAAACTAAGTATATTTAAAAAATAAATTGAATAAAAAAAATCAAATAGATGCATAATCATAGTACTCTCATATCATGATTATGGTACACAAAATGTTTCTTTAAATTTATAATTAATTTATTAAAAAGAAGTGAACACAGCGTGGTAAGATTCTGTAAAAAAAAAACCCCAAAAAACTGACGTTTTGGATAGAGTGAAAGTGATAATAGGGCTTAGAAGACGTCTTATATACAGGGGCGTTCAGTTGGGGGGGGGGGGGGGGAGAAAATGTAGGAAGAGAAAGCCAAAGACACTGAAAGAAGCTGTAGAAAGCCCCTTGACAAATTAGAGAATAGTTGGAGGAAGAGGGGAGTGGGGGAAAGGTAATAAAAGAATGGTGCCTTTGCGAAGGTTAATGTCATTATAGGGAATTGAATTTCATGGGAAAAAGACTCGAATTGCTTTCTTTTTTTTTTGTTATGGAAGTTATGAAGAATTTAAAGACTAATGTCGTGTAAGGAGTGGCCACGAGAATTTAAGTGTTTAGCGAATGTATTTTGTTCACCCTGTATTTTGTGTTATATCCAGACAAGTTTTTATCTGGTGAGAGAATTGAGGAGAGATGTTTGTAATGCAGTGAAAAGTAAAACACATAAAATATTTGCAAAATTGCTCTCTTAATATTTGAACTCTTTCTCTGATTATACTAGAACAATTATTTATTTTTTAAGAGTATAATTCTGTTTTAAGTTTATTAATAATAAAAGGCAATGAAGTTTAATAAATGCACAATTGAAATTTTATTTTTGATATGTTTTCATTCATTTTAGATTTTATCATTTTGTAATAAAAGTTATCAGGAAAATAAGCTTGGAGCCAAAACAGCAGCGGTGCCATCATGCGGTGGAACATAGGGAACTACGGAGTTTCACTACTTCCCTTCTATGATTATGACCAAACTAAGCATCCATGCAAAACATTCGATGCAAATTTTCTAAATTCTGTTAATCTACATGTACCTAAGTTAAATTCTGGGAACAACGACATATTTTATTTACCTTTTCCAAAGAAAACACACATTACAAGCAATCTTCCTTTTTATAGAATGTTTATATTTTGTTACATCATGTCTGATATAATCGATCTAAATTTTATGAGTTATAATCAATATAAACAAACTATTGCTAAAACCATAACACTTACGATTCTTTACCTTGATTTACTGATTAATATTTTTTACTTTTATTCTTTTTATTACTATATAATTTACAATTTTTATTGATTTATTTTTTTAAAATTATAATCACTATGTTAAAAATGGTTTTGAAATATTACATTTATCTTATGATCATTTTCTTTGTTTATATTTAATAATATTATACTTATTCTTTTTTATTTCGTATTACTCATAATTTTTATTCTTCTTGTACTTCTTGGGTCACACGGAGGATATTCAGCCGATAATCAATTTTTTGCCATATTCTTTTGAGCATATCGACATCCGCTTTGTTAATAGCAACCGTGATTCGGCGTTTCAAATCCGTGAAACACAATAAAACTTTTTCAGTTACAGTTTCATACATTGAAATCCGTTTCTGTTTATCTTTATTAGTTTTTTGGTAATACACAGATTAAATGTGTCAGACCTTTTATGGACACCTTATATTTCCGGTTTTCCAAATGGCTACCATCATTTTTTTTTTTTTTTTTTTTTTTTTTTAAATAAGATGCATATACAAATTTTTATAATTAAACAAAATATAAATTTTCCAATTTGCTAAGGTTATTTTTTTTATGTATTGAAAAGTTCTTATAAGTTATATTTTATTTTATTATTATTTTTTTTAAACCATAAAAGAAGTTCTAATTGACGTCTAGGTAAAGACAGAGGTAATAGTTAATTTCGTTCATAACAAACTTCTGCTCCTAGAAATAGGAAATTGTAATTTAGTGGCTAATGTGCTAATTAAAAATGTTAATGAAGGACGCTTTTCTCCATCATTGATGAACTATGAACTAATAAGATGGATTATATTTAATAAATTTAGTATGTATATGGTGCAATAATTATTTAATCTTTGCGTGATTTAAATGTCATCCCAAACATTTATAAAAATTTATAAAAATAATTATATGTGTATAAATAAACTTTTTTTAATGCTCATTTATCTTCATATACATATATAAAATCAGCGATGAACTATGTCACCACAAACAAAAGTATGGAGAGAGAGAGATGTGTGTCAAAAATCTAATAATGACGATTATACAATCGGGTGGGTTATTTCTAGTTAATTATAATAATTCGTATATGCATTATATATAATTAAAAATAATGGTAGATATCGCCGATAGAATGAGTTGAATTGCAGTTGCTCTCAAAAATAAACAAAACGATAAGGGGCTTTCTCCAAACTTTTATTTTTGGATCGGACACCAGTATCAACTTCTTCTTCTTACGCTGATATGAAGTCAATATGAAGTCAATATTTTTTCATGTCAGCGTAAGGAGAAGAAGTTGATACTGGTGTCCGATCCAAAAATAAAAATTTGGAGAAAACCCCTTATCGTTTTGCTTATTTTTAAGAGCAACTGAAATTCAACTCATTCTATCGACGATATCTTTCTGAATTTTCAAGATATTTACTTGGGCTTTTTATAAGAGTAGCACTATACATTTGGCTAATAAATTATGCAAAAGACAATTTGGTAACGCATGCGCATGCGCAGCTAAACATTATTTAGTAAAAATGCTCATATTTCATCAAATATTTAATATTTTTCTATTCTGATTGCAGGGTGTTGTCTGTACTGTAGTTTGTCAAATTTCCTGAAAATGGCATTGCATTGGGTTGAAAAAATCCTGCGTGTTATAAACAAAAAACTTACAAAAACATTTCGACCTTTTTAAAGAAACCTTTATATCTCCATGAATATACGTGCTATTCTCATACAAATGAAAAAGTGGTATTTTAATGTAAAAAATTATAGGACAGTGATTATGTCAAAATAAATGGTTGAGTTTCAAGTTATATAGTTGTTTTTAGAATATTTCATACTCAACGTTTTAGATTGTAATGAACACAGAAAAGTAAAACAAGCCTCTTAATCATATGCTACAGCTACAATGCATTTCAAGCATTATTTTTTACAGGGTGGTTCCAAACATTATTTTTTTGGTTCACTTCTTTGCTGGTCCCCTATTTGCCTTCGGAAGAAAACCTTCGCTGAAATATATGAGGTGTAACATCCTTTTTACACCCCTGAAATTTCAGGATAATTCGTCAAGTATTTTTCTAGATATTCGACAAAACGTCTAAAATCGAAAGTGTCCAATTACTTTCTTCCAATCAGTGTAGTATTTACAAAATTTTCGTTCATTCATTACGGGACATCTTGTATATGTTGGTCAATCCAATAATATATCAAACGGGTTCATCTAATGCCTATTCCGTTCAATAAAATGAAATTTCCGGAATGGGATTTGAAAATGAAATGATTTTACATCAGATGGCCTGGAAATGTCTTTCCATTGACCGGAATAGGCATTAAGTGGACTAGTGTGAAATGCTATTTGATTGACAGAGTATCCCGGAAAGGTCAATATTTCCTCATGTGGGTATAGAATGAGTTATTCTAAGTCAAAAAGCATTTATAACCTTTTATTAATGGTTTCTGAGCTACAATTATTTGAAATATAAAATTATGGAATTTCTAATATGGTTTTTATTTTACTGCATTAACATTCTAATAACTTTATCCTAATAAATTTTTGAATATTCCCCAACGTACTTCGATGCATTTTTCAATCATGCTATGAGGAGATACTCCATCGTGCTCAAAATACATTGCTATTCGTGTATTTTCCAGCAGTTCCGAAAGCGTATTTTGTAAAACTTCGAGGTAACCGAATGTTTAACCAATAACTATATCTCAGAAACTATTACTAAAAGAATGCACGTTTATATAAACTTTTTGACCTGCAATATCTCATTCGAAACCCACAGGAAATATTGATCTTTCCTCCCGGGACACCCTGTATAATAAATATTACAGACTTAAAATTTTGACCAAACTTTGACCGACTTAGCAATGTTCACAGATAGACAGGACATGTGTGCCTATAAAAATTTTACTTACTTTTTGATGCTCTATCCTGATTCGGAGTTATTCGAAGTCAAAATCAAAAAATTTGAAAATTTACTAAGCCCAGAAGCAAATGTGTTTAATATTACAAAAGTTATTTAAATTACCACTGGAGTAGTTTTCTTAACTAATTCTAATAATATTTTCTCTTTTACCTGATCGCTATCAGCATTGCCATGTCAGATGAAAGGCCAACCAGTCGAATCCTTTGCTCCTCTCATTTATATAAAACCTATGGAATGATTTTTTTTGGTTGTTTTTTTTTTAATTTTAAATTGATTTCTTTTATTGGAATTATGTCGCCCTACTTTCTCATGGAACCTATGTCGTTACATGCGATTGACTTTGTTCAATATTTTTTTTTCTTCTGGTTCACTCTTTCTCCTATGACAAGCTTGACGTATTTCAGGAAACATTTTAACATTGAAGGAACTTGAACATTTAAAATGATGAAGGATATTTAAGGACATTGTCTAGTTTCTTATTTAATTTACGGTTTGTTTTTTTACTAAAGGATATTTTTTTGAAACTTGTCGCTTTCCAATTTAAAATTTTGCTTCCAGTTCGGATCTTCTGCTCTGAACTCAATTCTCGATTAAGAATACCAGTTATTAAGAGTTTATTATTTTCATTCCTTCTTAAACCCTTGAAACACTATCTTCCAGTTTTTAATAAATTGATTCGATCTTCATTTGATTCTACACTGTAATTCCGATGCATAACCTAGAACATTGTCTCCTTATTTTTATAAACATGGACTTTGATCGCTTGCTTTTGATCAATTTTTGCCGCTTCGGTGGCCAATAGTGTCGGCACACCTATGGAGGACACTAACATCTTTTCAATGAATTTATTTACTTTACTTTTATTTTTTTCTTTCTTTTTTTCTTTATTTTTTTCCCCATTCTAGTAACAAGAACTGGGGAAAGAAAACGTGTTCAAGATCAATGCCAAGGAGCAAAAGAAACAAACACGATGTTTCGCGGGATTTGTATTCTGCAATATCCTTTTCGAAGACCACGGAACAAATTTTTTTATTAATTATTTTCATTATAGATAAAGTTAAAATGTTTGTATTACTTGTAAGAATTAAAATTTCAATGTTTAAAGGATATTATCATGATTTAATTTAATTTAAAAAAAAAACTTAAAGGGAATATAATATTAAAAAAAAAATGGTCACCAGACCCATTAAACAAGGCATAAATTCATCAGGTTACAAAAAAGAAAAATGCAATATCACCACAATTAATAGATACATTAATACGAGTCTTTAATGTGATTCGAAAGAGCGTTGCAAAATTTTGGTAAACGATATATATTTGGTATTTCACATATTCGGTACAAATCGCCTGAAACTTAAATTTCCTATAAGAGTGTCTCAATTTATAACACTGGTCAATACACATTTTGCTGCCAATCATTTAAAAATCATTTTATGGTAAATTTGTTGCATTAATTCCGAATATGATATCAGTTTTTAACCGACTTCAAAAAAAAAAAAAAAAATTCGAGGTTGTTATCAATTCGATTCGAATGTAGGTACTAATTTGGAATGTATGTATGTTTGTCCACATATTTCTTAGAAACTAGAAATCGAATTGCAATAATTCGTTTTTATTGGATAAAGTATCTTTCAACTTAAAGAAGAGTCCAAGTTTCATCAAAATCGGCTCAGTAGTTTTCAAGATATGAACTGGTTATAGCTAGACGATAGTGAAAGTTTCATCAAAGTCGGTTTTTTTAATATTCTGTTTAATCTTGTTTCAAATTGGCTCTAATTTTTGAGATATTTCATATAGTTCATTTTCTACGTTTCAACTTGTATATTTATCCAGCAGAACTGAAACTTTGACAAATGTAGGTATTCTAGACTAATTTAAGTGTGCTGATTCCAAATCTGAACTCCAAATTTCTCTCTCACGTCAGGATGTAAGTTTCAGCGGTGTAAAACAGTCTCATAATGTCAAATTTAAACAATGGCTACCATTAAAATTTAAACTATTTCTATAACTCGAGATCCTGACATGATAGGGAAATTTGGAGTTCAGGTTTGGAATCAGCACACTCAAATTAGTCTAGAACACCTATTTTCCCCAGTAGCAAAAATGTTGTTGACCAGATCTGTTGGCATGCAGATTACAAAAAAAATAGAGGCCATTTTGCATTTTCACAGTCATATTCGTATTCAGCACATACAAATTGATACAAAATGACTCAATTTATTTTGGCAACATGACTTTTGTAAACATTTGTTGACCAGTGTAATCAGTTATCTGTTCCGAATAGTTCAAATTCCTTCAGGGACTAAATAAGTTTTGTAAATGTTAACTTTATAAGCCAAAACTGCAAAGTTATAAATAAGAAAAGGATATTCACCTACCATTTGGAAGAAAATAGAATACAAGAAAATTAAATAAAAATTTAAAAAAAAACACACTATATCGCCTAAACAGACTTTATTGCTAAAGTCTTGAACGATATTCTTCCTATAAAAATTAAATTAATTAATTGCCACTAATTGATCAATTATTTAGTGGATTTATTAATTGATTCAGGTATGTAAATGTGTAAAATTTCAAGTCAATTGGTTAATAGGAAGTCGATTACAAAATTCCACCCAAACAGACAGACAGACAAAGCAAGTAGAATAAAGTGTGTTAAAAATATTGAACACCCCCGCTATCTGTGAGTTTATTCCAAATTACGAAATAATGGTAAGAGAAAGGGCTTGAAATTTGAAAATAAAGAAAAAAAGTATTGCAAATGATACCGTTCCCTGGACTGTACTAGGGAAGAGAGAGTACTTATAAAAATATCCACATTTAAATTTTATACAAGTGGATTTACTGTAGTTAACATTCTCCACATTAATTTGCTAAAGCTTTCCTCTTAATTTCTTTTGAAGCAGTGTGCAATTTTTATCAAAATTGAAAAATAAAAAAAAATTATTTATTAATTATTTCTGGGTTGCAAACAGTTTTGCCTTTATATTTTATATATCTCGTATACAAGATTGAGTATTAACGGAATGTTTGTTTGAATTTGAATCCCACGTTAATCTTTTTTTTTGTGTTAAGGGAAATTCTTCTTTCCTTAAGCTAATCGACCCCCCCCCCCCTGTGCTTCTTTGATTACTTTGGTCGAATAGTGTTATTATTATAAACGACTTTTTTCGTGTTGTTAAGTTAATTATTAATTCAAATGGAAAAATAGCCATTGACACAAAATTGTACCTGAGAATGTCGTCAGAAAAGTCAACATCTAATAGAGAACAGTTATGATTTTTTTTTTTCAAAATTATTTTTATTATTTATAATGTTATATCATCGGTTTTTATTTAAGAATTATATGCATTTTATTTCGGAGATGAATAGAATCGAATATAATATTTAAGCGGAAAAAGTTGGTGAATCTCTAATGTTGTGTGACTCTTAAACGTATTTTTTTTGTGTAATTCTACTTTGTGGAATGTTTCATTTTTTAAAAAAAAAGTTTCATACAGTTTCAACCCATATTCTCGATTATTATGGAGAATACTGAGTTTTCTTTGTTCTGGTTTATGAAAGTTATCAAGATACATAAGATATTTTATAAAACCTATTTGAGTTTTCAGAAACACCCAATTGAACCACACTGAAGCATTAAAGAATAACTCATGATCACTTGAGTAAGTTATGTCCATGATGCGCAAATGCAAACAAGGAGAAAGGATCTAGTTTGGAATTGAAGGGATTTATTTAAGAGGCGCGTTTCGGTCTTAGACCATCCTCAGTCAAACTATTGAAGGTAGCCGTCCATCAGAACTACATCTACCACAAGTAAATCTACCAGCAATACAAGCTTAGTAGCTATGGCATAATAGCAGAAGCCTTCTTACAACACTTACAGGAAACTATATGTGAAAACATATCAGAGCATACTACAGATATTCAATAAGCACACTAAATGCCATCCTTCACTAAAGACCGAAACGCGTCGCTGTAATAATTTTCTTACTATCGCAAAATAGATCCTTTCTCCTTATTAATAACTATGAATGTTTTGTGAGGATTTTTTTTATTAAACGCCAAACATCAGAGGCTTAAAGGGCAAATGACAGCAAAAATATCGCTATCGAGATAATAAATAATCAGAAAGAATGTAACATAAAAAAAAGAAGACAACAAGTTTTATGGAAAAAAGTTACAATTTTTATTAAGAAAGAGGCAACAAATAAGCGAAATGGGCCTCCCTCCATTCAAAAACGTTAGCTGCGCGTGACGTCATCTTTGGTAAGTCGAGGCCGACGAGATTAATAGGCCCTGTAAATCTCGTCGGGCCTGTGCAACACCTTCTAGACAGAAGGCCTGATAACGGAAACGTCATACATTGTTACATCATCATTAGTCGACCAAATTTAGGGCTTATTATTGGTAGAAATAGGATTAACAATGGTCGACTAATGATGACGTAACAATGTACGGCTTTCCCGTTATCAGGCTTTATGTGTAGGTGGTGTTGGCCAGTGGCTTGTGAATGGCACCACAGCCTATAAATCTCTTCAGCCTCGGTTACCAAACCTGACGTCATAAGCAACGCTATTGCGGCAGTTTTTGGCAAAATTCAAAATGAATTTATATTACCGGAAGTGGCTTTAAATTATGATTTCTTTATTAAAAATGAAAGTTAAAAAATAACAAAATTGATATTTAACTTCAGGAAAGTATTCAAAACTATATGAAATCAACTTCCGATTTGGTGTCATTTGCCCTTTAAACTTTCTTTCTTATTTTCATCAACAATTAACAATAACCCTAGGAAAAAAATAAAAGTAGACACATTGACAACTTTTTTTTTCAAATGTTTTTAATTAAATGTAAAACAACAATGAATATGTAGAGCATTCACTGAAATTTATACACTAACAGTATCACATTTGCATGAATTATTTTAAGTACAATTGAGTCACCAGGTGTCACTTTTCACTTGCTGTGATAGTAGTACTTGCCGTACGATGGTTGACTATAGTAGCCATGATGGCCTTCATCGTGATGGACCATGTGATGGGGGTAGCTTGTGTAGATGTGGCCAATATACTCTTCTGGATGGTGGACCTCATACCCACCGCCGTGAGGATGACTGTAATGGCTATGACCATGGCTCGAGCCGCCATAACCAGCCGAACTCCAGGATATCATGGTCTCCATGATCAGCACAACGGACACCTGAAAAGTGGACAACTGGATTAAAAGTACATTCGCCTCAATAACCACGAATATTCCGCACCATCGAATAAACCGTGCACTCTAATTTTTAGAGAGAAAATTCTGGAAAAAATACATCGTAATTTTCGTATTATAATGCGCGGATTATACAATAAAAAAGTTAAAAAAATCGTCACTGCAAAAAAGTGTGCATAATATACAAAAGTGTACATAATATTCCAATTTGGACGTGAAAATTTCTTTATTGTAAAAAAAATATACAAAATTCTTAATTCAAAATTCGATATGCAGTATTGTGAGTCATCATACAAAATGCAAAGCTCTTGTATGGGATGTTAAGCTCTAAGCCAATGTGAAGGATTTGAATAACAAATGTTTATTTTGTAATATAATGTTCCTTTTTTTTTTTTTACAATAACCTGGGTGCGCATAATACATGGATGGGCATTATACACGGGAAAGCTTTCCAAAACCCACAAAAAAGTAGGTGCGTATTATACACAGGTGCGTATTATAATCCAAAAATTACGGTATCTGGCTGTATTTTGAATGCCAATACATCTCGACAGCTTCCATTATACAGAGTTATTCTGAATCACTGCTAAACACCTACCCACTGACGACAGGAAGTATGCAAAATGCGAAAATATAAACAGGACACGAGTATTGTGGAGATATAACTTCAACCCAAATAATGCATGCTCACACATTTCTGATATCGAATTTTGACGAAAATACACATGGAGTATTTACGTAAAAAAACGGTAATATTTCATTGCGGACTTCATTTAAGTTTCGCTCTAAAATTAACAGTACAAATAAGGGAATCTTTAGGTGTTGAGCCGCTACTTTTCCGCATTGAGAGATTTCAGTTGCGCTGGTATGGCCACGTGATACGGATGCCGCAAACTAGTCTTCCTAGGCAGTTGTTATTTTCTAAGCCGGTGGGTAAGAGACCAAGGGGTCAGCCCAGAACCAGGTGGCTAGACTACATGGAGAATCTGGGTTCGAGTCACTTGGATATTACCAGGGAGGACATGCGCCTGATGGCGGAAGATCGCGATCGCTGGAGATCCTCCATAGGGCTGCTGCCCCTGCGACCCTAACGGATAAGCAGGTTTGAAAAGTAAGTAAGTAAATAAAAGCCAGAACTCGTTAAGGTTCGAAATCTGTTCCTAGCATGGATATTGCTCTGAGCAATTTGCTCATATTGATTTTCATTATCTCGGTTTTCTTAAGAAATCTCTTTTTGCGTGGAACACAAATTAATAGATTAGTTCTAGACAATAGAGTCTATGTATTTGAATTTATTCCCTAATACCCTGTTCACACTACAAATCTTGATTATGATCAATTCGCTGATCATGATAACAAATGTAGAATGAACGGAAATTGAGTAGTATGATCGGCTTCACACACTTTCCTATAACCTGATCAAATCCTTACATACATTCAAAGCCGATCAACTCCCAGAATCCAATGCGCTCACCAAGGCTTTTCATAATGGCGGGAAAACTCCGCTTTGCTATATATTTAAGGGTTATACAAACTAATTGTACCATCATGCCATGAATAAATAACGTAGAAGGAAGTCTATTTCTTTAAAAATATCGGTTATGAATCAAAACAAAACTAAGTTAATTTTATAATCAGAGAAGATTGGGTCGGCGGTAAAGTGACTATCGCTAAAAACTCCACTATTACCATCTAGCGGTGAAAATTGTAACCCTGATCGTGATTAAGATTATGCAGTGTAAACACACGGATTTGTCGATAAAGCTTGAACATGATTCACCGTGAACTTGTGGGTAAAATGATCATGATCAAGAATTGTAGTGTGAACAAGGTATATGTGTGCGGTGTCGCGGATTCGAATGCCGTTAAGGGCTTGGACGCTTGTGTCTTTTTATCTCTCTGTTCGGAAACTTTTAACTTTGCTCCTTTCACAGAATCCAATTATAAAATTTAAACAAATAAATACATATAATTCCTAAATATCGAACAATTAGATGTTCAGTCGTTTCATGTTACTTCCAATTGAAAAAAAAATTAGGATGGGGAAAAAAACGGGTACTCTTCCGTGAATTATAACTTCCTGCACTTTATATTTCACGTAAAAAAAAATTTAAAAAAAACAAACCACAAAGGTGATCAAACATAAAGTTTTGAAAAAAACATAACGATATTAAAAAGGAAATCGTTTTGGGGTTGGATGATTTTAATCCCCGTAAGAGCAATCTGTTTAGAGCAATTCGTTCTTCATTAACGTTTGAAAAGTATGGAAACGGTCGATTCTACATACTTTCAAATTATCAATTTTCGGTATTATCTGGAAATATAGATTTTCTTAGATTTAAAGCTAAGTTTTTTTTTTTCTATGTGCTGCCCACCCCCCCGGAGGATTAAGGCGGGTTGTTGTTGTTGTTGAAAATTTTGATAAACTGTAAAAATCACAAAACAAAAATTATCTTTCTACACTTTTGCACACTATTTGTATTCTTAACAATGCCTCTCTTCATAAAAAGGAGAATTGCTCATAAGAACCTTAGTAATGGTTCAATAGGAATTATACGCTTATAGACTAGGTTTGTTACTTACTCTACTTTTTTAATGTCCGTCATTAATAAAAGATAAGAAAAAAGAAAATAAAGTAAAACGGTGCTATGGAGAGTAATATTTAAAAATTATAAAAGAAACGTCTAGAAACTAAACTCACCAATTTGTGTGACAGAAGCATCTTCGTGTTTAGGCCAGTAGAACGAAAAAATGGTTTTCTCCTTCTCCGAAAGTCATTTTTATTTGGCGAGAGAAGGGCGTTGAATACTCATTTTGCTAATTTATTTTTAACGAGGACATTATTTAGTCCCACTTACAGCATCTCGATTATAATAATTAAGAAGGGAAATACAATATTAAAATTTCTTTAGAATAAAAGGGGAGTCGATTGTAAAACCTCTCTACCTCTACTTAATCTCAAAGAGAAGAAAACAATGAGACTGAAGATATTCTTCAAACGTATCATAATTATAAAGGAGAAAAGGGAAGGAAAAATACCGCGACCTGGACTCGAACCAGAGACCACGCCTTTCGCTGGCGCCGCTCTAACCAATTGAGCTACCGCGGACAATGAACCGTAATTTCCTTTGAGTTGAATTTTCATCAGTTCAATTGATGGTTTAAGGGTAAGGAGTGGTCCCGATTTGCGATTTTACCAGTTGAACTAATTTGTGATTTCATGGAAGAAGTCCATACGGCTTGGTCGTTTATTGTCCGCGATAGTTAGAGCAGCGCAGGTAATGTCGCGGTCTCTGATTCGAGTCCAGATCGCGGAATTTTGCCTTCCTTTTTCTACTTCGTACTGATATGCTTTGAAGAATTTCTCTAGCTTCATTATATTTTCTTTGACTTTTTTTTTTCAATGACTTTCTTCAGTTTTTGTCACTTTTTGTCATTCGATGTAAAAATACATTTCTTTTTGGTTTCTGTTATTAAATTTTTTTTTTTAATTAATTTGCATATCAATTGTGTTCCTTTGCAGAGACCAGTAGATGGGGTGGAAGTCCGTTTAGATTTAATGAATTTAGATATTAAGTTGTGACAATAGGTATCTTATTTAAGGTAAAATAAGATAAGCAAAGCGTTAACAATCAAAACAAATGTAAATCTTTATTCAAGAAACACAAACTAAAGAGGTACAAAAAAATTATCTAATTCGAACTTTATTAAAATTATCTGATAAGAAAGATAGAACTTATCAACTCTAGAAGAAAGTTAACGATAGATGAATAATGTTTATCTGTGAAAATATCTCAAAATTTAATCAAATATGAATAAAATCTGTTCGTATCAGAAGAATGGGTTCTATCCACCACTCTGAGTTTTTTTTTCTCACCAATTTCTCACTATTAATCCAAACAACCTTTTTCTGTGATACCTCTATATTTCAAATTTCCCCTTCTGGAAATCCAAAAACGTTCTAAAATCTACTTACACATGCATCCGGTCAAACTACTAATTCCAATCATAAACATTGATTACTTTTTTCACTTAATCACTCTACAAAAGTCCAATATACAAAGTTGGCAAGATATTGTGGATGAAGATCTGAAATCAAAGGGTCTTAGAAGGGAATGGACAGAGGACAGAGAGAAATGGAGAAAGCTCATCAAAAACAGCGACCTCACATAGAAGTGGGAAAAGCTGAAGATGAAAAAGAAGAAGACTCCAGATAGGCCATACACAACACTTTCTTGAACTCAGTAATACACACTGGAGAATCAACGATGCACTTTGGGAGAATCTTTGTCTGTACTACCCCTAATGCTATTTATCCATTTTTATAAAATTCTTTTCTAACAAGAATGCTTATATTTATTCCAATAAATTCCAGAAATTCATGTACCTAACAACAAACTCCTTTATTATGCTTCTGATCTAAAAGATCGTAACTCTTCTTAATCAAATTAACCAAACCAAACATGTGAAACGTCTCAAAGTCAGATAAAAGTGTGGGCCATAAGTTTCTATAGATAAGAAAAAAAATAACTTTTTAAGTTTCCATATACCGTATTTATTTGAATAAACTCCGCGTTTTTAGTTCACCTTACCGTTTTGGGTTGAGGCGATTATTTGAGGGCGGCATTGCGATTTCATATTCTTGCTTCCATTTTTTTTAAATTTATGGGTAAATTCTTATTTTTCTTAATAAAATTACCTTACATTTACCTTAATAATACAAATTTCTTAAAAAATAATAATAAATTGGTCATTAATTTTCCAATAATAATAAAAGCTGCGCCGTTTGTTTGAGGGCGGCGTTTATTTCACATTAACTTTTTATGATGCGGCGTCTAGTTTTCAAAGCAATACGGTAGATAGTTTTTAACGTGTTTTTTTTTTTTTTTTTTTGTTACGTTTCAGATTTCCTAAAAAGATGCGTTCATCAAGAGTGCCAGAAACGTATTAAAATGTCTTTCTTATATTACATGAATACATTCTATTAAAATGTGTTTCCATGGTATATATACGACTAAATTGTTTCTTATAAATCCAGAGCATAATATTCCAGAAAACAGAAGAATCCTGTATAAGCTACAAGTAATTCTTCGGTTGTTTTATTAAAAATTAATTAATTAATTCGGTCAGCGTCATCTTTTTTTTAGGAGTCAAAATAGAGGAGAGAGATATATATAGATAGAGAGAGAGTGAGTTAGAATTTTTTTTTTTTTAATAATGTAATGTCTCCGCCTTGAGTCCATTCTATATGTACATATGTGAACATTTTTAACTCCGTTATTGATGAGAAAATCCAGATGCTTCAAAAGAGGATCAATGCAATAAACCTTGTTGTGGAAAAGCGGTGGCGTCTTGTTTTTGCTGATTTCATATCCACAGGTAATCTGGTTACTTTTTATTTCTTTATATAATGCAATATGTAGTTTGATTAGCAGCATTGAGAAATATGCTTATTCATTTACGATTATAATTCATAGTTAAATTGCATATGCAAACATGGCCATTACAACCTTTACTCCCCTTATCACAGGAGATACAAAAAAAAACGCAATTTAGTGAATAATTTAAACCAGGCTCAGCATAATGCATTTTTAAAAACTTGAAAGGTTATCAACTCTCTTCCAGGTTAATAAAAATAAATTGTCAATGAAGGAAGAAAAAAATAGTAAATCACTAGTGTAACGATAATGACCCTGTGACGGTGAGAAGCAATCAGAGCGTCCAATGAGGACAAAAACGTCCCGTCCGCCCTCAGTCACCATGCAATTACATCCGAGAATAATTACAATAAGGAAGCTAAATTAACATCTTCACAGACGATGATAATGTCATTACGTACTACTATGAACTAAAGTTTTATTCAAAAATTACAATTAAATAATAAAAATAAAAAATCTCAGAATTTTTCTAGACTAAGAAAAACATTTCAAGACTACTAGCAAATCTTATCATCAGACTTAAGTTTAGTCTAGCATGCCCTAATTTTTTATATTGAGAAATTCCATTTTAAATTGATGTTGAAACGCAATAGAAATGAAATTAAAATCCCTTTTTTTTACCTTAGGAAATCAGTCTACAATGAGTCTGATGATAAACCCAGCTATAGTAGTCTTGAAAATGTTTACTATTTCACTTTTTAGCAATAGTAAATTCTACATTACGTCTGTCCGCACTTTTTTTTAAGGTATGATACATATTATATATGAAATGAATGCGTCTTTCATCGCTGATTACGAATATCGCATCCAAATTTTTATGGGACCAATAGTTCCCGAGATATGACGAAAATAGTTTAATGGAACCAAAGTAAATCAATAAATCAATAAATTTTCATATTATTATTATTATTATGTATTTTGCGTCCAAGTGGACAAAGTTAAACCCCCAAACTATGAGGTTTGTCGATCAAGAAAATAGTTTGTTAAGATAACGTGAGCATGTCGTATGTGATCATTACAGGGTTTTCTGTCACATTTCCAAATTTTTTGACGATATTCTAGGGGAATGGCATTCCAATCCTTTATACAATTGAACGGAAAATATCTTTCTTTAATGGAAGAAATGATGGACGGAGGTTGAATCAAGAGTTGGTTTTGTAGTCTTGATCGTGGACTGCTAATAATCCAAGCTGTGATAAAGTTGGCAGGATGGGAATGATGGTAAAAGGCTTTAATTAGTTCTTTCAATTTAGCCAAAATGACAATCGTATTAAAGGTGGGAAGAGTTAGATCGTTACATATTTGCGTCATAGATTGTTGGATGTAAATATTTAAAGCTGTGCGGATAATGTTATTATATGCCACCTTCAGTTTCTCGAGTACGTATTTAGTTGATATCGCCCATATCGGTAGGCCATAAGTAATCTTGGGAATAATTTTTGTTTTTATAATAATAATGATTTCTTTCTTTGTGAGGGTTTGTCGTAATTTTAGAGTCAGGAAACGTAGTCTGTTAAGTTGTACTAACAGATATTCCGTATGGGCGATGAAACTCAGGTTACTGTCAAATATTATTCCAAGAATTTTCTGCGAGTTAGATTGAATGGGTTTCTTCTTGATAATCAAAATGGTGGTTTTCTCTTGGTTAATCATCATTCCTCGCGCTTGACACCATGCTTGAATTTTATCTATATCACTCGATATATCCTGGTTGACTTTACGTTCCGAATAGTCCTCATACATTTTCGTGAGGATGATGTCATCAACATATGCTCTCAATCTAAAAGAGAGCGATAAGTGGAATATCGAAGCAAGGAAGGTAGCAAAAAAGATGTTACTTATTACGGATCCTTGTGGTATTCCTCGTGTTGACGGATGAGAAAATTTATTCGGGTTATAAGATAAGATATTAAATCGGTTAACAAAAAAGTCACGGATTAGGGCCAATAATGGGCCCGTAATACCATATGCTTCAATATCTTCAAAAAGCTGTGGCCGTGAAACCAAGTTAAACGCCTTGGCCAAGTCAACAGAGACTATGACGAAAGTATGGTTTTTATCAAGCGCTTCAAGCGCCTCTAGTAAGATGGTGAGGAGTAAGTCTTGAGTGGTCGTTTGAGGCCTGCCTCCATATTGGCTTTTGGGTATATGTTCCCATAGGTGTAGCGTCATAGGCGTAAAAATAATTTTTTCAATAATCTTCGAGATGGATGGTAGGGCCGAAATTGGCCTGTAATTTTTAATATCCTGTTCATTTCCGGTTTTATATATCGGGTAGATTGTGGCTAGCTTGAGTTCCTTAGGAATTTCAGCTGTATCCCATATAGTTTGTATAAGGTTGGCCAACAAATAATTGCCGCTATATCCCCAATGCCTTAAGACTTTATGGTTTAAGACGCCGTCACCAGGGTTTTTCTTAAGTTTAATCAATCTTGTGGTCCAATAAATTTCCTGTTGCAAGTTGTTGGGCAATCGTAACTCCACATTAGACCTATGGCTGGTTGCTTTGACAGTAGCGGGTAAGCTTATTTTGAATGGGTCGTCGATCCATTTCAAATAGTCAGACGCATTTTCTGGTTTTAAGGTTTTGTTGCTCTTCTTTTTATCTTTCTGCACAAATTTCCACAAGTCAAAGTGATTATTAGTGGAGGCCAGATAGTGCCTCTTGGCCAATCTGATTTCCTGCTTATACTTTTTATTTAAGCTTTTCAATTGCTGTAAATCGTTTGCATCTTTCGTTTCAGTGTATTTCTTATAAGTGCATTTTCTCTTTTGCCAAATGTTCAAAATGTCAGACGTCCACCAGTGGTCAATATTCCGACAGATACTATCGAAAAATCATAATTATCGTTAATCGATATTCACTATCTCTATATAGGGTGATTCAGAAAGGTTGGCCAAGAATGAAATACCATGTATAGTTTGTAGCGAGGAACAATATTTTTCCTATAAACATGGGTCCGGAAATGCATCCTTAAGCGTGGTTCCCACTGGCAGAAAACAAGAGAGCAGAAACCAGGGCGTATTTTTTCCTGCCTTTTTACTTTCTGCTCCTGCAGGTGTCCCACATGGCAGAAACTCAAAAGGATAAGATAGCAGAAGTTTTGCCCAATACAAATGCATTGCATCGAAGCCGTCGATCGATCTAAACGGTCGGCTTCGATTTCACACAGTACCATTAATTATCACATCGAATTTTTGCATTTAGTTGTTATTTATTCAATTTAATTTGATCAATTAATTAATAAATATATATTTCGCACCTCTTCTATTAAGCGTGGTTCCCACATGCGTAAAAACAATGGCAGAAACCACAAAGCAGAAAAAAATTATGATGTCACTTCCTGTTTTCGTCTCTTCAGCCCGACTGAAAATTTCTGCTTTTTGGAGTTGGGTTGAGTTCAACTTTTGTGGCAGAAGTAGGGCAGAAACGGTTGCTCAGCCAATAGAAAACGGTCTCTGCAATGACGTCACAGTTATGTCATCTCTCTCTCTCAAAAAATAAAAATGTCGGACGCTCAGCTCACAAAAGTGAAGAGGCCGAGAAAGAAAATTGATGAAACGCTAATAGATGAAGTGTGAAATATAAATATATTAATACAATTGAATTAATCAAATTAGGTAAACCTATAAAGTAACGTCCCCAAGATGGCGTAGGTCGGGAGGGCATCTATATAATTTTAAGTAACTTTATTTACTATATGTATATTACTTATAAAATTGTTTGTTCAGACTCAGAAATATCTCGTTCACATTTCCCATTACTGCATTATTGCCAATTTGAATATCTTAAGCTTAAATTTCATCTTTTTTTTTAATCGAATCAAACAAACGGTAATGCTTTAATAAAAATTAGCTAATACAGAGCATATAATTATTGTTTTTTGTTTATAAACAGTAATTCGTGAAATATATACTTCATAAATTACTATCAGGAATAAATGAACAAAACTGTGAAATATATTATGCACCTATAAGGAATGCACCTATGTGCAGTCGAAGCCGGCCCTTTAGATCGATCGAGTGCGTTTATGTCGTGCAAGAATTACAACAATGAATGGCGCTTGGGTAGCAGACTTCTGCTGTCTCATTCTTTTGAGTTTCTGCCAGGAGCAGAAAGTAAAAAGGCAGAAAAAAACACGCCCTGGTTTCTGCTCTCTTGTTTTCTGCTAGTGGGAACCACGCTTTAGCGCTCCTACATCAATTTTCTTTCTCGGCCTCTTCACCTTTGTGAGCTGTGTCCGACATTTTTATTTTGTGAGAGAGAGAGGACGTCATTGTGACGTCACTGCAGAGATCGTTTTCTATTGGCTGAGCAATCGTTTCTGCCCTGCTTGTGTGCCACAAAAGTTGAACTCAACCCAACTCTAAAAAGCAGAAATTTTCAGTCGGGCAGAAGAGACGAAAACAGGAAGTGACATCATAAAATTTTTCTGCTTTGTGGTTTCTGCCGTTGTTTTTACGCATGTGGGAACCACGCTTTACAGAGATAATGCAACTTGTACGAGATAGGAATGGATGTGCGTTACCCGGACGGCAATGGTAGGTTCCATGTAAATTAGAATCTAAACATGTAAATTGTTCGTGTTGTCTCCTTTAAAAGAGAGGAAACGATACATGTAACTCCATTGTCGTACAATGGATCTCTTGACTAATGCGGAGCTGGCAGACATGCATCTCGTCTACGGCGAGGCACAGGGTAATGCTACTGAAGCGGAAAGGATTTACCAACAGCAGTTTCCAGACCGTGATCACCCACATCGCCGGGCGTTTCAAATACTAAGAGTTCGCGAGAATCTCGTCCGCAGACTTAAACACCTGCATCGAGGCTCAGGGTCGGCATTTTGAACACCTACTGTAATGTCATTCCTACCTCGTAAGGATGCATTTCCGGACCCATGTTTATAGGAAAAATTTTGTTCCCCGCTACAAACTGTACATGGTTTACATTCTTAACCTACCTTTCTGAATCACCCTGTATAGGGCATCAGATGTGCATATAGTAGCCTAGACTATATAATAAATATTTTATAATTAACTTTTTTTGTTAAAAAGAAGAAACATCAATGTGGCGAACGATCAACGACAGTAAACGTCCAATTTTAAAGAAAAAAAAAGTAACTTAATATTCAACATCATAACACGTGTTCACTTGTGAGTACTAACCATGGTGGAAGAAAACATGGTACTAAAGGGTAGTTTCCATTACTACAGATTTATCCCGCAACATTTTGTGCGTCATATGCTGCCACTTGTTCCCGAAATTTGTTGAAATGGAAACAGTCTGCATCATGTTGCGGCACAAGTGCCGGGGACAGAAATGTGCCAAGCGACTGTGGCACACGTTGTCCATATTTGAACAACAAATCGCTCCACACAGAAAACTGGCTAAAACTGTATCTGCAACTAGAAAACACATGTCGCAGGAAATTGGAAGCACAATATATTTCCTGTTTCCATTCTAACAATTACGCGCAATATGTGCTGGCACATGTTCCGCGTCATGTGCCTAAAATTTGTCAGAATGGAAACCCGCCTTAACCAGCACTTGTTGCAATTTTGACAGCGTAACTCGGAAACTTCTCGCTGGAATTCGATCAAATTTTAACGGTATACACAGTCTTATGTACCCTGTTATTCCTCTAAATTTCATTAATCTAGGCTTTACAGAACCTGAGTTATTAACTTGTGATCTTGGTGGCGGCATTTTTACGAGTTATCTCAGTTATCGTTCAAATTCGGATGAACTTTTTTGCTTAGAATCATTCATACTACCTCCCCTAGAAGTTTGTACAATGAATTCTGAATCACTCTTTACGTTGGGGAGAAATATTCTGAATTATACAACAAGTTTCTCCAACAATCAAATTTATTATAAAATTTGAAGAAAAAAACAACCCAACAGTTTAAATAAGAAAACATAAAAAATAAAAATGATTTAAAAAATTCCCACCCCTTCCCTGTTTCCTAATTAACTTGACATACGGATTTTCAAATCCATTTTAACAAAATAATTTACAATTTCATAAGGGCTTAATAATCCCATATCTACATCGGCGAATTTTGACGAATTTTGATCTAAGTATGGAGAATGTTTCGGATATCTTACAAAGAGTTGCCCTTATGATACGTTATTCCACTACAGTATCATACAAATATAAGATAATAACTGAAGAAACATCTCCATAGCTTAAACGTTTTCGAGAGTTGAACGCTCATCTCCAGAAGGCTGGTGGAGAATGATATTAAAATACAACTTAAAAAATTAAAATTGACAAAAACGGGAAGTCACATGACTGAGTTCTTAGTAGATGTCGATATTCGAGGATGTGGATGTCGGATTGTTAAGGCCTTATGAAATTGTAAATTATTATGTTAAAATGGACTTGAACATCCGTATGTCAAATTAATTAGGAGATGGGTTAGTTGCATTTGTCAACAGGGAAGGGGTGGGAATTTTTAAAATCTTTTTTATTTTTTGTTTCTTATTTAAACTGTTAGGGTTTTTTTTTTCCAAATGTTATGATAAATTTGGTTGTCGGAGAAACCTGTTGTATAATATCAAATATAAGTATTTGATAGGAAATTTAAAAAAGTATAATTTTTATATTAAAATATATCAATAAAACTTAATCTAGTTAAGATTAAATTAGCTCAACTTCACCTTTAATAACATGTATGTATTAACTGGAAATATTCAGTATTTGTATTTAATTATATATTTGAAAAAAAAAAAAAAGAAAAAAAAATCCTTTGTAAGTTTTCTATGGAATTTGAAATTATTTGGAATTTAAATAATTCTGTTAGAAAAAAATCCTGACAAACAGAATATTTAGGTAAAATGCCCATCTGGTAAATATGTGTACCAAATTACAATGGGGAACAACGATTTGGCTTCTGATTGCAATACAAAATTTGAAAACATTGCTTTATTTCGTCGTAGCAGTCAAGCTTTTCTGATATTTGAAATTTTATTTTTTTTTGTACCTTTTTTTTTTTTATTATTAAATTGGGATTTTCGATAATTTTTAGAGCGAATTAAGCCACATGTTTGTCTTAATTTATCTTTGTTATGTATTCCTTTCAGATGTTCATGACATAATGTAACACCAAAATGCCTCCAGTATTTATTTTGCTGTATCTATTATGGATTCTTTATAATACAATCCAACAGCGAAATTTGACGGCGGTGATCAAAATGCCTAGTTTGATCATTTCGATTGTAAAAGTTGATGACCAGGGTAAAAACCTAGGCACCACATTCTTGATGTCCAACTTGCGCAAATGGCTGAGATACTGATTCAGTGCTTGCTTAAGGTCGCTTATAGTGCCCAGCACGAAAGAACAAGGAAACTGGCGCATGTGTAAATGAATAAAACTCATTCATGTCGATTTTCTGGAAGAACGTCGAACCATAAATGCACCCTGCTACTGTGACATTTTGACATGTCCCAGAAGCCAGCACTAAGGAAAAAGCGACCAGGACTATTTATCAGTGGTGTTTGTGTTCTCCAAGACAATGCCAGACCACACACAGCCAAACTGACTATGGACACACTGACGGAACTCAAATGGGACATCTTACCACATCCTCCATACAGACTATCACCATTTTGGACCATTGAAAGAGTTCTAGGGAGGGCAGAGGTTCGGCTCTAATGAGGAAGTGAAAAAGGTTGTCCTGACGTGGTTTCGACACCAGCCTGAAGTTTTCTATAGAATCAGTATCCAGATGCTCCCAGAACGCCGGAAAAAATGTGTAGAGAAGCAAGGAGAGTTCTTTGAAAAATAACTGGTGTGTGTGTGTGTTTTTGTAGTTTCCTAATTTTATAAAAAATAAAGTCGAGGTCAAATTTGAACGCCTCTCGTATATATGAATGCAGTTGAGTCATATGGGTTGTTCACGTAGCCCACGTGAAAGAAAGACAGGCCCTGGCGCGGAAAAGTCAGCTGATCATCTTAGTCCGAGTAACAATGTAACCTTCATTGTTTCCAACAAACGAAAAATTGCTGATTATTAAAATCCAAGATGGAAACAATGAAAGTTACATTGTTACTCGGACTAAGATGATCAGCTGACTTTTCCGCGCCAGGGCCTGTCTTTCACGTGGGCTACGGATTGTTCAAGTGATGTATCTAAAACATTTGACATACAGGGTCTTTATAATTAAAGTTCCATTTTGACATGGCCATAAAAAAAAACTACTGGACCAAAAGCTATAATACTTGGTAATATACAAGAGGGCATGGGAAGTTCATACCCACCAACAAAAAAAAAATTAGTTCACAAGGTCACCACCAGCATGGAATGGCGCTCTATGCAATATTCGTATACGAAATTAGACACGAAGACACAGGTTAACAAGTCTTTAATCGTTACTAAAATTAGTTACATGTTGAATGTGGCCTCCATCATTTACTGAAAGCAGGTTACACCGGATTACTGCGTTCTCAACTGTATACGAACATTGCATAGAGCGCCATTCCATGCTGGTGGTGACCTTTTGAACTAATTTTTTTTTTTGGTGGGTATGAACTTCCCATGCCCTCTTGTATAATATTACCAAGTATTATACCTTTTGGTCCAGTAGTTTTTTTTTTATGGCCATGTCAAAATGGAACTTTAATTATAAAGACCCTGTACTTAGTCCAGCAGAAAATGGTTACGTCCAGTATCAGAGGGGATATAGGAAGGGTGTCAGGAGGGAAACAATTGTTGGCGTCATGGCGAACCGTAGCGATTTATCCAACCTCCAAAAGAGCATGATCATGGCTTCCGAACCAAGCGCGGCAGTATTTCCGAAACGGCTAGTTTTGTGAACTGTTCGCGTGCCGCCTTGGTGAAAGTGTACCGTGCATGGCAGAATGGCAATACCCAAAATCAGCCAAGTGTGGACGTCATGGGCCATAGATGACAAGTACGGAGATGCACGCAAGCGAACAGACGTGCAACCGTGGACCAACAGACTTCCCAGATGAACCGGGGGTCTACCAAACGTATATCCTAAAAGACAGTTCAGCGAACTTCGCTGCGTATAGGTCTCCGCAGCAGACAGGCTGGTTCGTGCACGGGCGACAAAGGCTGACATTGAAATGGGCGATGGCGTGTATGGCGTTCAGCGTCAGAAAACAAACACCCTGCAACAAGTGCCGCAAGGATCCACGCCAGAGGAGGCAGTGTTATGATATGGGGAATGTTTTCGTGGCATTCCCTGGGTGCACTCATCATTGTGGATGGCACCATGGATCAATGGAAGTACGCATGTGTCCTTTAGGACCATTCTACCCCTACATGCAGATTGCATTTCCTCAGCACGATGGCAAACTCCCCGGATTTAAACCCTATAGAGCATCTATGGGACTACCTCGATCGGGTTCTTTGCGTCATGGATCCTCCACCGCGCAACCTACGGCAGCTCGCCACAGAACTGGAGTCGGCTTGGCTTCACATCCCTGTCAATACCTTCCAGAACCTTATTGACTCTCTTCCTGCTCGTCTCGCAGCTGTCCGCGCCGCGAAAGGTGGTTATTCTGGCTACTGACAGGTGGTCACATTAATTTGACTGGAGTGTGTATGACTCTTGTAACTCGTCGACTTTTCATTCGTTTTTCATGATCCATTTACAATTTTTATCTCTTCTATTTCCCTCTCCACGTAACTAATATTTCCGTTACAATACACGAATGCAAATAATTAAAATTAAATGGTACTCGGGAAACTACAGGATGATTCATATTAAAAAAAAAATGGAAATGGAAATTCATCCCATGACTCGTTTTTAGGTCAAACTAAACGTGGGAGGATTGATTCTTTGCTAAGAGAACATTCAAGCCGAACAAACACAAAGAGATCAATAGTATCGACAACATAGTCCTCCAACGAGCGGCCAGTTTGTCTGAACAGGAGGAGGGATGTTTTTCATCATTTGGAGGCGCATATCTACGTTTGAGCCATGGAAGAAGTAGAATGTTTCAAAGTCAAACTGCGTCATAGGCTTTTCCGACAACGCAATAGATAAAGAAGGAAATGTGTTGGTGTTTGTATGAATCACCCTATATAACATAGTTGCATTGTTCTATCGATTCGGAATCACACGTGAAACTTTTTTTTTTTAACTCTAATTTTTTGTAAGATCGCTGAAGTTTCATGAACAGATATATGCCCTTCTCAGGTGGAATAATTTCTTGTTAACGTTTACTGTATTTCATTAAATAATAGTCGCCCTCAAATAGACGCCGCATTATGAAAAGTTTGAATGAAATAAATGCCGCGGCTTTTATTATTGCAAAATTACCAATTTATTATTAATTTTTAATTATTGACTTAAGAAAAGAGGCAGAAATTTAAGCTATTTACGCACAAATATAAAAAAAAAGTAATAAAAGGAAGCAAGAATGTAACGTAAAGCACCATGAATGCATTCAATGCTGCCCTCAAAAAGTTTAAATGAAATACACGCCGCGGCGTTTATTCAAAGCAATACGGTATTTTCACTTTATCAATTTAAGCAATATCGAACAATTTTATTAAACAATCCTTCAGGGTCATCAAAATTGTACGGATGGTAGAGGACTTATCTTGAGAAAAGGGTAAAAGTCCAGAGTATCATTCCCTAATTTCCTAGGATGGTATCGGCCAGCCTTACCATGTTCATGTTCTTAATGAATTAATTAGAAAATACTGAGAAATCAACGCGGGGAAAAAAAAATATCACAAAATTCCCAGTAAACGTCAGTTGACAAACGGCCGAAGCCAACGAAAAAGACAGGCTTCGAAGCGGAAAAGTCACCTGACCATCTGGGTCCGAACAACAATCCAACCTTCAATGTTTCCAACAATTGGAAAAACACTCATTGTTTACATCCAAGATGGAGACAATGAAGATTGGATTGTTGTTCGGACCCAGATGGTCATGTGACTTTTCCGCTTCTCGTTGGCCTCGACAAACGGCTACAGAACGTTAATGACTGTATGACCGCCCATTATTGTTTGGTCTCCATAAATCTTCAGCAATAGTTGATTAATGTCAATGGTGCAATTTTTTCAGCATGGAGAAATTAAATTACGCAGCTTTGTTTCAAACGTGCATTTGTGAAGGCAGCCCTTTTCTTAGACTGTCTCGCTGCTGCCACCTGTTGTACATTGACGAAATTAAACAGAATAATGAAGAAAAGTTAATGTAAACCAAGTGGCCAAAAATCACGGGAAGTTTGTCCTATTTGAAAAGGTGCTGTGTATGACTACCAAATATGGTGGCACTAGTGTAGACACGATATCTGAGCAGTGTGTTCTACACAAATGTGTAGTGAACATGGCAGTACGTCGCGAGTAAACTGACCATGAACATGGGATGATAATCAGTGTTTTCTACATGGGTCATAGCATGTCGGAGATTACACAAGAATTCAGGTTTCTGAGATCAACAGTGTCTAGGGTGAATCTTCATTATCACATAGACAATGTTTCCACTCGCATAAACCACCGCACAGAATGACTGCAAGAGCTATATGGAGCAATCAACGGGCTACTATAAGTCAGATCACTGCCGATTTGAATGAAGGGCATCAGGAACCCATTTCTACCAGGACTGTGTGGAGACAAATGCACCGCATAGGCTTCAGCAGTCGACGACCAACTCGTGTCCCTTTGCTGACACCTTGACATAGCTCAACGACTAGCATGGGCTCATGAACATCGTCACTGGACCATGGAACAGTGGTGGTGTAAAGCGTGGTCAGATGAATCCCAGTTTCAGTTGTATTGAGCTGATGGACGTGAGAGTATAGTGTATACCCCAAGAAGCTAAGAATCCTGCCTGTCAACAAGGTTGTGATCAGTCATGGGATGAGTTCAGTTATGTGTGGGTCAATATCTCTCCAGAGTGATTCCAACGCCTCGTAGACTCCACGCCTTGACGTGTCATTGCAGTTTTGAGGGCTTGTGGAGGAGCGACTCGCTATTAACATCTCATCTAGTGCTTTCCCATGACTTTTGGCACTCAGTTTATACGATCTTATTACTAAAATTCATATGCGACGTCACAGGCCTACAAAATAAAATAGGAGGCATTACTTTCGAAATGCCCCTCTTAATTACAATGAAGAAATTTTTCAAACATATCATAATTATGAAATGGAAAACAGCAGGAAAACTTCCACGATCTGGAATAGGTAAGAGTGGTGTCAGCGAAGGGATGATCCCTGGTTCTAGTCCAGGTCGCGGAATTCTTCCTTCCCTTTTCTATTGTAATTAAATAATTTTGCATTAATTATTAAAACACTCTCGTATTAACTTTCCTTTAATTCTAACATTTATATTTTAATACCGGGTGTATCAAAAAGCTTCATCCGATTCAAAACCTTATATATTTTTAAAAAATCAACATACAGGAAGTGGGTCAAGTTGAAAAATGCTCAGAATATACTTTTGCTATGACTTTGGTAATTTATAAATGTTCAATGTGACCCCACCAGTTACAAGGCACACTTCCACTCAATGTCACTGTCTCATGCTTTGAGCTGTTGGGGCTTCAGTTCCAAAAATTCAGCAAAAATTGCACTGCATGATAGTTATGATTTCGCACTTTTCGAAGCAAAGGAGTTAAAGGCTTGTCCTGCGAGGTCGCCATCTCGACATAAAACGACGGGAGCTCACTATGCCTTTCAGAAGTGTCCGGGAAACCTCTAGCGACAGAGAAACAAAGATGATCAAAGAGAAACTTATGATCAATGGTTGTGGAGCTTACTTACTTACTTACTTTTCAAACCCGCTTATCCGTTAGGGTCGCGGGGGCAGCAGCCCTATGGAGGATCTCCAGCGATCGCGATCTTCCGCCATCAGGCGCATGTCCTCCCTGGTAATATCCAAGCGACTCGAACCCAGATTCTCCATGTAGTCTAGCCACCTGGTTCTAGGCCGACCCCTTGGTCTCTTACCCACCGGCTTGGAAAATAACAACTGCCTAGGAAGACTAGTTTGCGGCATCCGTATCACGTGGCCATACCAGCGCAACTGAGATCTCTCGATGCGGAGAAGTAGCGGCTCAACACCTAAAGATTCCCTTATTGTGCTGCTGTACACTCTATCTAGTAGGGTAACACCTGCCACACCTCTCAGGAATCTCATTTCGGCCGCTTGTACCCGCGATCGCACTCTTTCGGTCATTACCCAAGCCTCATGACCATAGGTGAGAATGGGGACAAAGATAGATTTGAAGACGGAGAGCTTGGCTTTGTTACCCAGCTCTCGTTTCGTTACCACGGATCGCCACAGTTCACGTCTGACACAGCTTGCTGCACCGATCCGAGCATCCAATTCTTTCTCCTGCCGTCCATCACTCGTGAATGCAATCCCGAGATACTTGAACTTCTCCACCTGTCTCAATGAGGCTCCCCTAACATGGAGAGCGCACTGAGCAGGCTGTCTTGAAAGAACCAGAACTTCGGTTTTAGCCACACTGATCTTCATCCCAGCTTCTTCACATTTGGCTGCAAACCGGTCTAGTGCATGCTGAAGGTTCGCGCGAGAAGACCCAAGCAGGACAAGGTCGTCCGCAAAGAGCAACCTCTCCACCAGGCAGTCGCCCACACAAACACGCTCATCGCCTCGGCTGCCCCTGTCTATCCTGCTCCTGTCTAGGTTGTGGAGCTATAGCATTTAAAATTGGACAAAGACTTTTGATACACCCTGTACCCTAAAGAAACGACAATGTTATTTAAGAAAAATAAATTTTATATTCACAAGAATAAAATTTATTTACTTTTTTTTTTTTAAATGAAATTACCATAATTTACAAGTTTTGCATTTTTGTAATTTTATGAATTCATTTAGCAACAGCAATGCTAAATGCCATGTGATGAAAATCACTGATGTTGATAAAAGATAAATAGAACTTTATACTGGCATGTCCTTTAAGCAAGTTCAAAATTCATGAAAAATATTCAAAATTTGCGTTTATCTTTTTTTTTTTTTCCCCTTTTTTTTTCTTTTTGAGCCAAAACGGCACATTTTCTTTGGTTACATGCAATATCCTTTTGGTCTTTTGGTTACGAGAAACCTTCAGATTAAAATGATGTTCCTCTGTCCTCTCGTGATCTATGCATTTTCTCTTTTTTTTTTTTTTTTGTACAGAACTACAAAGTCACTATCTGACGCTGCTGCGTTATTAACAGTAAAAACAGATGATTAAAAAAATAAAATGTCTTTTTTATTAGATGAAGCTAGCCATTTGTAATTAAAAAATTAACCACAACAGTTTCTGTGACATTTTTGAAGTATTTTTGTGTTGAAGATACCTTTTTTTTAACCCTCATTTTAAAGACATTTCTTCAATTTTTTTTTTTTTTTTTTTTTTACTTTAATCATAAAGACTTTCCTTCTTTCTCACTGGCACGGCACAGTCAAATGCGTTTTCCACATTATGCTGACGAAAATGACTTTCTTCATTTTTATTGTCTAGCCGGAGACGATGGTTAATCACACCAAATTAATGAATAACAAGATAAACCAAAACTGTAGCTTTTCCAGCTTCTAATAAATAAAAAAAATCAGCAAAGCGCTTTTTTTTTGATTTGGTCAAGGTAATAATTCCCAGCTGTCACCCGTGTTCTTCCTCGAAGGTGCTTGTTTCAAAATCTCCAACTGCCTCTTCAAATTACGATGCAATTCCTGAAGACCTTTCTGAAATTAAAAAAAAAAAAATTATGCCTTTTGTTATTCTCGTTTAAAGAAAATAAAAATAACACGCAGAAAGTATTCAATCTGAACCTTTTCATCCTGTAGTTGCAGGTACTCTTCATAATATTTGCTTGCATCTGCTGGATGAAATTGTGGCGATGATGTATTATTAAGTTTTGAAAGCTGGTCTGCTAAATCAGCCCTTTTGAAAAATAAAATATTTTTTTTTATTAAAGCAATTCTAATGAAAAAATCTTTATGTTGATAAATTTTTTTTTTAGCTTAACAAAAGTTGTATTCTGAAATTTTAATTTATCGGACAAAATTATTCAATCTAATAATGCCAGTAGTACTATATTAGAAGCAGAAATTCAGTTAATAAATTCATTAAACGTTGCTAATTTATTTAGATTTACAAATGCGGAGCAATTAAGAGCTGTGGTCAAATAACACTGTCACAAGATTTGTTCTAGACTTAAAAAAAGGGCAGGGCTAAAAAGGGCAAGACGTTATCAAAAAAGGGCACTTAATTTTCAAAAAAGATTTTTTTTTTTCCTATAAAAAATGCATAGTTCTTTTCAAAGTTCCAAAACCCTTTACAAGACTTTTAGATTTTTCTTTGCGGAGCATTTTCGGGTGTCAGGGCGCGCGATCAGATCAAAGGGCAGCGGGGTGGAAATTTTCATCAAAAAGGCAAACTCCACCTAAAATGAACCCTGCTGTCAACAACATTTTTGCTATTGGGGAAAATATAGGTGTTCTAGACAAATTTGAGTATGCTGATTCCAAATCTGAACTCCAAATTTCTCTATCATGTCAGGATCTCAAGTTATAGTAACTACCAATGTCTGGATGGTTGATACAAGCCTGTTTGCTTCTATTCATGGTGATCTTAAAAAATTTTTAGCATGAATTTAGCATCATATTTAAATAAATTACAAGTACCGTAACCACTATAGTAGTTACTGCATAATATTTAACGGTACAAAACAGCAGGATGGCAATAACTTTACATCCTGACGTGTTAGAGAAATTTGGAGTTCAGATTTGGAATCAGCGCACTCAAATTAGTCTAGAACACCTACAATTGTCATAGTAGCTGACAAAAAGTATGGTTTGTTTTTTTTTGTTGACTAGAATAATCTAACTTCATCTCTGAAGATATTTTTTACCTCCGACCAATTTGTAGTGTAATATAAGGTTTGCATACCGCTACCAGCTTGTTTGAAACAAAATCTTGCCTTATGCATAACTCTACAAAAACTGTATAATGCAGAGTTTCCCAAACTGGAATTCGCAAAAAATTTCAGGGAGTTTGCCAAAATTTTTCCGTAATGGCGAATTCTTATCATTGCATGCATGTATGTGTATATTTATAAGTCGGAGATTCGCAGAACTCAGATCTTTCTGAAAGGGGTTCACGAGTCGAAACATTTGGGAACCACTGGTATAATACAAGGGCAAATTCAATGCCGCAGTTTGTGGAGCACTGAAATTTCATTTTGTTATAGTGGGTTTATTTTTACGCTTACTTTTAATTTTTTTTTTTTTTGTTGTTAAAATCAGCATTTTGAGCTCTACAACTGTACAATTTGAAATTTTTCTCTACCTGTAATGGTTACAAAGTTACAAATTGCAAAATTCAAAGTCAAAGCTCAAATTTGACACCACCATTGTTTCGCCCATTCCCAACTTCCTAAATGATGCCTGCAACAGATTTGTTGCATCTCCACTCGTTTTGAAATTGCATGGGGGGTAACAGACTTTTGACTCAGTATACAGGATGTCCAAAAAGTCTGGTAACATGGCAGATATCCCAAAGCTGCCAGGTAGGCGAGATCTGATGAGTGTAGTTTATAGGGAATAGGGGGTGGGGAATTCATTGTCGCACTCAAATTTGACTTTGACCCCCAAATTTAAGGTCATCCATTTGCTAACTCGAAAACTATTAAAGATAGAGAAAATTTCCGATTGCTACCCTGTAAAGCAACACCATATTAGTCTAAAAACAGTTTTTAATCACACCTTGAAAGATTTTGAGAAAATGGGTGAGGTCAGGTTGGTGGCTGAGGTTTCTAACAGATTTGAATTGCAGTGAAACACACCGTTGTGAAGGCTCATTAAGTGATTGACCTTGAGTGACTCTTTCTTGCCCACTTTCTCAAAATCTTTCAATGGGAAGGGTGTGATTAAAAATTGTTTTTAGACTAATGTGGTGTTGCTCTACAGGGTAGCAATCGGAAATTTCTCTCTATCTTTAATAGTTTTCCAGTTAGCAAATGGATGACCTTAAATTTGGGGGTCAAAGTCAAATTTGAGTGCGGCAATGAATTCCCCACCTTATTACCTAAACCACACTCATTAGATCTCGCCTATCTGGCAGCTTTGAGTTATCTGCCATTTACCAGACTTTTTGGACACCCAGCCAAATTGTGATGTCTTACATGTGACCCAACCATGTTAAGCTTCGAGTCCATGCAGACAGTTAAGGAATCACCCAATCAGCTGCTGAAATATAGAAGCTGACTGGACAAAAAAATTACCAAACATATTAGGTACTGTCTTTTTGTGAATATATCCCGCAGGTCATACACTTTTTTACATTCTGAGGAAGTAGAGTGCAGGTTTTATAATTTTTTTTTATGACTGACATACCCGACCCCACATTCTTGAATTTTTCTGCTCTTGAACCACGCCAAATATAATGGCAATAATTTAAACAATACGATTTAAATGATTCAAGAAATGAAATATATTCAAATTCTTAAAAATTTTATTTGGTAGTATAAAAAATAATTATAATTTACAATATCAAATTTATATTAATCTACGCATGAATTCTTATTATCAAATATGAAATATTAAAGAGTTCTGCTGTAAATCTTAAGCCAACTTGTGTATGTGCTCCTTTACAATTTTACAACATGTAACTTGAACGATGACATATAAAGAAGTCGTATGAAAAGAAAAACGAGACAAAATGAGCAAAAGAAAAGAGATGGAAGACCACTATAAAAAAATTCTGAACCGTTGGGGTTGGAATCCAACACAGAAATTAGCAGATGACAAATTCATCAGATTAATTTGATCTTTTTATTTGATAAATGAACGCATGTCATCATTACAAGCGAGCAGACAACAACGGCGCTGTAGTGGCCCAAGTTTGCAGTAAATATGAACAATAAGCAGCTGACAAATATACTTGTTTTAAATAACATTAACTGCACTCAATATTAAAACCTGTTTTCATATTATGGGATTTCGGATCTCATTTTGAGCATTATACATATTGCACACTTTTTTAGTAGAGTTTTCAGTTATTCTTTCACCAGCACTATGATCATACATAATTGACACTACAGTATCTATCGATCTCCAAAACTACCACAATGCGAAAAGAGTACTTACATGAGCTGAACAGAACTCTACCCTGTTGTAGTTACTTAAATACTTAGAGTAATGGTGGCTTTAAGGTGCGAAATCACGACCACAATCTCAGATTGAGACTGGATTGCCTGTGTATGTGTATGTGTTTCGATATACTCACGGACCTAGCGAGAACTAACTCGAATCGCAACGATCATGTGGCCAATGAGCTAAAGTGAGAATCGCAACGATCATGCTATCGAAACGCTATGGGGAGGTAATCTTTGTTCAGGTGCCGTTTCACTTTCGGTTTTTGCTCTTTCTTCCTGCGCTGTATCAGAGATTTCTTGTTTATTAGTGTTTATTTCTTGTTTAATTCCAACACTAACTGTAATATACTGTTGACGTTGTTGAAAGTAGACATCGACATGTTGTATTATCGCGTTAAAGCTCCGCGAATACCACGATACCCGATCTAACCATACAAGATTGAAACGGGCTGGCGCAATCTTTAAACAAGCTGGATTGGTTCTCACGAAGCTGTACGACCTCGAAAGCTCAGACCGTATTGTGGGTCCCGGCCTCCCTTCTCATGAGGTTCTCGGCTCTATCGAAATGGGCAAGACCATCTCATGAAAACCTGTCGAAGCGATTCAGAGAGATTTTACAAAACCTTCATGAAAAACTGAGAAACTTTTGCTTTGGTTTTTGGTTTTAGAGCAGATGAGACGCCATGTTTTCTAAACCCAAAAAGGCTAAAAGCATTAAAACCAGAGTTAAGCTTCATTTTTTTTTTTTTAGTATGGATAGTGTTTTAATTTTTTCTGTGACAAGTATATTGCACATCTCATGAAAAATACAAGGGGTGCAGGGTATATTCGCAAAAATACTGAAATTCCTATGACTGTCTCTGACCGATATTTATATCTTATACAGAGCATTTCTACATGGAAGGACAATAATTACTTAGTGTAATTCCATGCATCAATCTAAGCAAAAAGTTCCTTGTCGAAAATGTCTAAAACTCAAAATTTAGGCCAAAAAGGGAAAACCTCTAATCCAAATAGGGTCCTAAAAAAAAATCTCCTTGTTACGTCATTTATCAATTTTCTGCATCAAAAATTCGTTACGGTAAATTCAAAGGTATGCCATGAGAAAACGGTAGCAATTATTGAGATTAAATGATGCGCTCCTCCAGCTTTTTAGCAAACTTCGTATGATATTTAAACCCTTAAAATTTGAGTTTTGAGCATTTTGCATAAGGAACTTTTAAGTTTGCCATCATGCAGAGGATCATGCTAGGTGTTTATTGTCCTTTCAATTTAGAGACATCCTGTATAAAGGCTTGTATTTTTCTTCATATTTATTGACTTCACTATTTTGTATCATGCCGATGAAGACAACTAAAGCCAGTTTTCCATTTAGCGACTCTTTGGCGTCTCGAACGTACGGCGACTTTTGAGCCTCTTGCAATTGTCGCCTGCAGAAGTGTCGTGATTAGCACGCGAACGCAGTTGTTTTCCATTTAGCGACTTTCACCCGTTATCCTGACTCTGGTCTGATCTGAATGGTCGAGTCACTGCAAACAATTGTCGTTCTCTCAAGGTGATGGAAAATGAGGATATCAACCAGTCCGATCACATTTACACTTTGAATTTATCACTATATCATTTTTACTTAGCAAATGAATGATTCACAAAATTTTTATAACCTGTTTATTAATAAATGGACGATGGAAAAGTCACGAGAACAGCAGCTACGGCAGCCATGATTCTCCATCAGAATCCATAGCGAAGTAGATTGTACCCGATTAGCTAGATCTAACAAGACGCCTGAAAAAACGCGTAAAAATCTAGCCATGCCAGATCTTGAAAAGACGCGTGACCGACGGCTGACAGATGCCTAACAGACGCTAATTGGAAAACGAGTGCGTTTTTCAAAAATACCCAAAAAAAGATGCAGACTCCTAACAAATGCCAAAGAGTTGCTAAATGGAAAACGGGCTTTAGTCATCGAACGGTACATACGTTAATTAAAAATAAGATACTAAAATTTGTTGCTTTTCTCTCTACGTGTGACCATTACTGTTTTTCCACGATTTCTTTGCATTACTGCATTCTATTATAGTAAAATTTAAGTTTCCATTTTTTTTTTTTTTGCAGTAATTTCCAATTTGATTTCACTCCTTTTGAATAGAAAAAAATGTTTTCACATACACAAAAAATTTTGAAACCATTATTTTGAAAAATACAATTTGAAAGAATAGCATTAACTTTTAAAAAAAATTATCAATTTTTTTTTGTTCAAAATAATAATAATAATAATAATAATAATAATAATAATAATAATAATAAATTAAACTCTCCAATTATTAAAAAAATAATGCAATTATACTCTAACTGGGAGGATAGCTATAAAAATCTCTAAAACTGTTTTAATTTAAAGCCAGAAAATGAACATTTTCTTAATGTTACAGACTAAAACATAATAAAGGGCAATTAAACGGATCTTACTTTCTTTGCAACATGACGGCCAATTCCTGTTGGACTTGGATGTATTCGTGTGCCATCTGTGAGAGCAGAAAAGATCACATAGTTTAACCATAAGCACAGAAACTAAATTTGGCACAGAGAAGTTTCATGAAATTCACAATAACATTTCATACAGAGGCAAAATCGAGAGCAAAAAGCCTAAATCACAAGTTTCTTCAATGTGTTCAGATGCTTTTTAAACATGCAAGAATCATCATTTTTAAAACTGACACAACCATTAAAATAATTAAAACCAATATCTTAATCTAAACCACGTTTTTTTTTTTTGTTTTTTTTTTGTATTTTGTTTTCACAATATGCTTATTATTCAAACAAAAAAAATTAAAAAATTAAATAATAATTCTTAGCTTTTCTTAAGTAGAAAAATCTATATTAAAAAAAAAAAAAAAAAAAGCAACCTACCTTTTTATAATTCTCATAGAGTTGCATTGATTCTTTGGATTGTAGGTATGGTTGCAGAGGCTTTAAAGAGAAGACAAACATTTATGCAATTTCAGATTTTGCAACAACAACCTAAATATACAAAATTACTTCCAAGCTAGAAAAACGAATTAAGACAAAACTAAATGGAGAAAAGCTCTACCATAACAAAAAGTACAATGTCAGCAGCACAGAACACTGCAGATATATATTTAACTCTCAGCCATTTTAAAAATACTGTGAAGTGAGCCTAAGAAAAGCAGATGCGCCAAGGCAAAAAGAAGAAGAAGAGGAGGCTCTCTTACCTGGTACTCTGGTTTGAGCATGAGACGTAGAAGATCTTCGATGCTCTCTTGCGGAGGACCTGAATAAAAAAGACAAGCAGTGTATTGGTGGAGACCTGAAAGGAGACGGAGATCGCCAACTCCACTGTTACTTGAAGGAGGCAGGGTAAGGAAACAGTGGTGATTATGAAGATGCTTGGCAGAGGCAGAATGACAGCAGCAAAGACAAGGAGGATTCCACTCGGAATTCATTGACTGCCACGAAAGTTAACGCAACAACAGAAATGGGCAGCAGCAAGGTGGAAGCTTCTCAGAGAGAGAAATCAATGTGGTGGTGGTGCTCATCGCTTTCCATCCTTGGGGACAGGGCAAGAGTTTATGTTTTAACATGAGTCATGACCCAAACATGCACTGGCTTCCCCATTGAATCAACTTGGAGAAGTGCCAAGAAAACTATAAAATGAGCAAGAGGAAATTACAAGAAGGGAAAGCAAAGAAAGGAAGGAAGGGGATGATGAAGGTAAAAAAGAAGAAAAAAAAAAAAAAAGAAAGAAGAGAAAGCCTATCATAAAGAAACAGCCGCCTCCTGTGGTATTAGCTGCTGCAATGGAGGAGGAGAGCCAAAAGGAGGAGGGTCTCTAGCATGACTTATGCAAAGGCACTTAAAAGAAAACATCTGTCATAAAGCCAGTCAGACATTTTTATTTTTTGTCTTAAAGGTTTACTTATTTGTTTATTTATTGATTTATATCACAATTTATCGATTTTTTCACTTATATTGCAATGTCAGAAACTTAAATAAAAAATTATTATTATTTTAAGAAAAAAAAAAAAAGAAAGAAAATAATAAAAAAAATTCTAAACTTAATGACCATAATCAAAAATTTCAAAATCCAACCTAAACAATAATAATAATAAAACCTTACCATAACTCTGTTTATGTGGTTGCTCAATGTGTGGCATATGTGGTCCATGGATGACTGACTGATAATTGGATTTATAGGTTTGAGGTGGTGATTGATGAAGGGACGATGACCATTCTGTCTTCTGCAGGGGAGACGGTGATTTGTCTTTCATCACCCCTGATGACATTGTCTCAGTGTTGTTACTTCCCATGATTAGAGATCCATAAGATCCTGCCCTCCGGTGAACTACAATATGAAATGAAACTCCATCTAATTGTGTTTTGTTTAACGAATACAGAAATGAATCAATTGAAAGGTGAAATGGTACATTCGCACAGGTTTCCCACTTTATCATAAAAAAATAAAAATAAATTAAAAGAGAGAGAGAGAAAACCTTTTAAGCATACACTTTCATTTTAAAAAGTGCACTAAAAAGTAATAAATAATATTTTGGCACCTCATTAAAATAGGAATTCATAAAATTAAAAAAAAAAAATGTGTGGCGGTGTACAGTTTTTCCATTTTAAAATTTAAAATTAAACGCACTGCCACACTTTTGCCTTTTTTTTTTAATTTTATCAATCCCTATTTTACTGAAAGGCACCAAAAATTATTTTTTTAAATTTTTATATAGCAGAAGTGTATGCTTAAAATGTTTTTTTTTTTTTTTTTTTTTAATTTTATTCTTCTAGTCTTGAACTTGAAATCAATTTTTAACCCAAGCTTTTGCTACAATGTATAAATGAAGAAAATCTGAATAAGTGGCCCTTCCCCTATTCAGGTTGAAAAGTTAATTGAAAATAAGTTTTTCCTTTTTAAGAATTTGAATTTTGAAAATTTTCCTACTGGATTGTATTGTCACTACAAATGAATCACTGTGCCAAATTTGGAGTCATTTGAACAGCAGAAAGTGAGTGAAAAATTAATTGCAAGATTTGAACAAAACGGAAGTTGTGAATTAACTGCATAATAAAAATTCCAAAAAAGATTTGCAGGAGGGGTTTGGATGGTTTATAAAATTGAAGGTGCATTTATGGTTCGAGTTTCTTATTTGTCTCTAACAGTGGAGTCTGTACATGTCAAATTTATTGACTGTGGTTCGTTGGTAATGAATGCTTCAGCCATTTATTCAGTTTTGGAAAAAAAAATTAATATCTCTAAAAAGGCTAACCAACTTTATAAAAAATACATTAACGCATATAGATGTATGTATTAATTTTTTAATCAAATGAAAGATTAAAATTTTTTCCTGCTTGGAGGGGGATGGTGCATTAATAATGAGTCATGGCACAGTTTAAGCCAAAATCCCTATTGAAATAAAAAAAAAAATAAAAAAAATAAAAAAGCCAGAATAAAGGCACAAAGAATCCTGAATTTTTATATCATTTTTTTTCTTCCTGTAATAAAAACAATTAACAAGAATTAAAATTAATTTTAGAAAACCTTTTTTAAAAAGACCTTTATATAAGAAAAAAGTCTTTAGTAAAATTTTCAGATAATTTTTTAAAAATGATAAAAGAAAAATTCCAGGCTTCATAGGTCAGTTATGTCCTTTTTGCTTTTACTGTGGGGGTTTTGTACCTGGGTTTTTTGCTCACCTTTCCTCTCTGAGTTTTGTGCTAAGTGGCATGAGGTGGGGGGGGGGGGGGTATGCTTGGGTATTTTGTCCTATTATTGTTTAAAGGTACCCTCTAACAGTGTATTAATTTCATTTGGTTCTGATTTTTGCCACAGGAGTTAAATGCAAAAAAATGCTCACATTATTTAAGACAGGAGTAATAAGTTCGTTTAATTATAAAAAATTCTCATTTTAAACAAAAAAATTAATAAAATAAAATAATGTACGTTATTAATTCAAAAATTCAATTCACCATAAATGACCATTTATTCTCGAAGTGATGTAAATTTATTAGAAGTGAAAATTTGCTATTTAGAATGAAGTTGATGAAGAATGATATAACTTGAAAATGAAAATTTGAAAAGTTGAAGAAATTGAAGATTCTTGATGTTGATGAATGAAGATCTTGATGATAGTAATTTTTTGAGGAAAGTCTTGAAATAATTTAAATATTAATTGTTGAAAGTTATTTGATTGAAATGTTGAATTTGCTACGTTTTTAGTTGAAAAGATGATTTAAAAAACTGAGGATGAAAAAAAATTTCCTCAAGAATCAAGATCTTCACTCATCAACATTAAAAAGTTCTTCAACCTATTCAAATTTTCATTCCTCTACAATTTCTTCATCTTCTTCAAGTTATCTGATTCTTCATCCACTTCAAGTATCTATAAGATCTTGAATAGCAAGTCTTCACTTATAATAAACTTACATCACTGTACGAATAATCATAACTACATCTGGCAAAATGAGTTTACCTTATCTTTTGAATTAATAATCTACTTTATTTATTTTATTTTTTTTTATTCATTTATTGTTTACAAGGAGAATTTGTTATAATTAATCTAGTACATATGCACAGATGGAATTTTTTTCTCCTTCAAATTTCAACACATCTTCACGAGTTAAGTTGATTTCAAAAAAAAAAATTTTTGAGTTGGGAAATTTTTTAGTGAGTGGTCTGCTAATGAAAGGAAATAATAGTTAGCCCTTGAGGAGGTAGAGTGGGGGTGGGGGGTATTGGTTATTTTGAACTTTTTAAACTCTCACCCTCTTTTACCAAGAAAAGAAACCCTTACCCAATGTCAATGACTTGTCTTCCCTCCCGTCCTTCCCGCTTTCCTACTTATTATTTTTAACTTTGATGCAAATTAAAAATTTCCATTCACCTCTTCCCTGCATACGATTTAATTTTTTCTTGTTTGTAAATATTATTTGCCTTTATTTAATTATATTTTCTTCATAGATTATTTTTTTAAACCCCATAAATCAGAAGTTTTACGCTTATTTTTAGATTACAACCCTTTTCCTCTTCCCCGCCCGCCACCTCTCTCCTGCTGCAAGGAAAAAAATGATAAACAAACAAAAGAGAGAGAGATAAATTTAGGAATATATTTAGATAGATAATTGAGAAAACTACTCAAACTGAAAAAAAAAATAAAAATAAAAATAAATAAAAAAAAAGACCAAAAAACAAAACAAAGAAAAAAAAAGCTCCAGCAACAACAAAAACAATTACTTTGATACTGTGGCTCCACTTCCGGTTTCAGGCTGCTAACTGCCAATGGAGATATTTCACCTGAGAGTCGCTTCAAATTGGCCTCCTTCACCCCTGGAATAGACTGCAGGTTCAACAGATTCTCCTGGCTATTAGCTAGCGATGCTGGAGCACTTGTTTGAGAGGCACGGGGAGATCCAGAGACTGGAGGGGTCATCTCCTGAACAAGAAAGGAGTGTGTGAATCATCTTCGTCATCATCATCCCTCACAAGATCACAACCACATTTCCCAACCAGATGTTATGTTGTTTAAGAACAGAATAAAAAAAAAATCTTTTTTTAACTCTCCATCATGAATGAGGAAGTGTTCATGAAAGAATATGAAAATATAAAAGAATGTGTACAATTTACAAAATGGTGTAATTAAAATTACAAGAAGTCTTTAGTAATTTATTCCATCAATATAAAAACTTTGCAGTTCGCTTGTCCAATCTTAAAAAGAAACCAAAACAAAAACAAAGCACACTTTGATGATTAAACATTGGACAAATTAAAAATAAAAGAGCTGTCTGCAACATAAGAAAAGAAGGGAAAGGGGGCAGATTAGTGAGAGTTACACAAGGTAGGCAACAAAAGATATACTTTTTGTCTAAAATGCCTGCATCACTCTCATGTAACCACTAAATAACAATGCAGAGGGGAGTGACTGTTTTGCAAGAAAAAAGGTTACACTCAATTTTCTTTCCAGCATGCACAGCTACGAATGAAAATCTGCTTCTGGAAAGAGATGGGCTGCTTGCCAAAACGTTTCCCATCTCCTTTTCCTTTTCTAAAGATGACTCAGCTTTGAACTGGAGAATCGGTTGTGGAGCTATAATAAATATTTCGGTGTTACTGCGCCGTTGCTTTCAGACATTTAAAAGTCCATGTTTAGTAAAAATAAAGGAGGCAATTTTTTTGGCAAATATATTGTGGAAAAGTAAAATTTCATTTTATTTATTTATTTTTTTGCATCCTTTAAAAATTAATGCAATTGCTTTCCTACTCTTCCGCCAATTATAGCATGAGCATTTTGCATAAACAATATTTTAAAAATCAAAAGTTCAAGCAATAGAATGAAGCTTTGATAAAAGAAAAATAATTACTTTTATATATATTAACAACCCTATCAAAAATGTTACTACGTTAATAAATTTAATATCATATCCCCCAGTCAGCTTAATGAATAAATATTATATAGGGTGTCTCCAGCGTTTGGAGCCAAAATTTACATATATTAGAGGAATGTAAGGCAGTACTTTGAGATAAGGAACCAATGGTCGGAAATGCATATTTCAGGCACCACAAAATCTCAACAAGTAATATGTAGAGAAATAGTTTTGTAAACTGTTTTGTTGTTGAGCAAACAACAAGTTTTCTAAACATAAACAAATTACACCTCACAGCAACAACATACAGCTCAGAGCAAGTGTTCCAAGTGGAACCACCGTTTTCAGTATGAAGTAAGTTAACACTCAGAACCATCTGTGGTCGAAGATCGCCGACATCATTTGCCATTTTTAAGGATGCTGCCTGTATGTATATAATTACAATGTGGCATGATCCCATGTGTTCAACTGTTTACTGCGTACACAAGAGTATTGTTGTCATGGGGCAGCAACTGGTTGTACACTCCAAGTTGGAAATTCACGGAACAATCCGTTTTTTGTGGGTGAGAGGCTTAAATTGCACTGAAACCTATAAGGAAATTTGCAGTGTCTACGGGGATAATGTGATTTCTCGTCTTGCAATTGTGAAGTGGTGCCAGCAGTTCGAAAATGGCACTCAGATTTGATGGGCGAATACCGCGCAGGAAGACCATCCACGTCCAACACTTCCGAGCACATTGCCTGCATTAATGAGATGATTCTGGACAATCGACAAATCAGAATTAAAAAAATCGCCAGAACTCAAAACTATTGGGTTCCCACTGCTTTGATCTCGAAAAATCAATCAATCACTTGAAATTTTTTTTTTTGCTTGTTAATTTTACTAAGCGAAACCTCGAATATAGAAATTTTTTCGGTGTTTAACAGAAAAGAAAAATCAAATTCTGTAAATAACATTTATTTACAAAAAATTGGGTTCAATTACTTGTAAGTGAAAGGGCGATTTGGCAACAGTCGACAGAAAATTTTTAGAACCCAAAGTCGGGGCAGTTTATTCAAGAAATGGGGGTGATAGCTTTTCAATTAATTTTTTTTTTTTAATTTTAATTTGTTTCATCATTTTTTCCTTTAAATTTTTCATTATTTATTTAAAAAAATTACTTCAGCTATCTCTGGTGCAAAGCTAACCAAGTAAAAGCTAACCCCCATTTCTTGAATAAACTGCCACGAATCACAGCTCTGAAAAGATCCGCTCGATTGTACACTAGCATAATTATTAATATTTTTTAACCTTAGCATTAATAACTAAGGTAAGAATAGATAAGATGACAAGTTTAAGACTTCAAATCACATTTTGCAATGACTAAAACTAAACAGTTAACATGTGAGCGAGAAGTCGAAAGAAAAGTTGCAGTGCTACTGCCGTAGCTGCCGAGGTTCTTTCATTAATCCATAAAAAAATGGGGTGAATATTTTAAATCACCATTTGTGTCGTATTTACTGGCTTCCCTTGTACATGCATTACAGCAGCACATGAAATTTTACTCCACTCTTTCGAATATTATGGTGTCTGTCATATAGGGAGACAAGGCAGGTTGGACCTGAGATTTCGTACACCAAAGACCTGATGCACCCCCATAGGAAAAAATCTAGAAGAGTGAGATCCAGCGATAACAGTGACCATAGGACAGGACCTCCTCTTCCTATCTAATGATTAGGGAATCTGCTGTCCAGGACCTTACAGACATCAACATCGAAGTGAGCAGAAGCACTGTCATGATGCACTATCCAGATAAAATGGTCTCAATGGCAACACAGGAGATAATGGTCCCAAACAATTGCTTATTTCCTGCTTCACAACTCTCCAGTGTTATCTAAGCCATATTAATATCCAGATTACAATATTATTTACTCTATTTTATGTGAATATTTGACCAATGCATTGATTTTCTCATGGTCTTGGTTTCATTTATCCCACTTTTCAATATGTCTGGTTTATGATTAAAAATTAGTACATGTGTACAGTTTTTATTTGTAAAAATGTCAATAAATCTATTATAAATTAAGTCTTAGGCTTATGGGTCATTTTAATATTAAAAAAAAACAAAAAACATACGAAATCATCTCAGCTCATAATTTTTAGTTTCATTATAGTTTAACACAGGTTAAAAGTTATTATATCATTAACTTTTGGTTCAAATTTTCAATAGATTTGCTGGAAGATGCCTGGAAGATGTTGAATTCACGTTGATTATATGAGACTGTTTTCTCTGGGACCATTTTATCCTACAGCCGTCATGTAGTAGCCACATCCTCTTGCATTCCTCACATGTACAGTAGACTTGTGGTTAATCAAGCCCCAGTTATTCGAGGATCTGGGTTAACTTAGCCGATGTGTGCGATCAATTTAAAAATGATTATTACTTCATTTGCTACAAAAATCTTTTGTTTATCTAATAACTGTATTCACATACATATGTATTATTTTGTAATGTATGTATGAAATGAATACAGTCTTTACATTAATGCAGCTAGTTACAGTCAAGTTTTGTAATCATTAATACCAGATCAACCTATTTTCCGGGTTTTTTCATATCCGAGATGGTCTCAGTCCCAATTAACTCAGATAATAACAAATCTATTATATTACTTGTTCAAGATCTCGTGGTACCTGAAATATTCATTTCTGATCATTGTTTTCCTATCTCAAAATACTCGGTCTGCAGTCCTCTACCAGCCGTAGAAATTTGACCTTAAAAGTTTGAGGCAGGCCTATATATGGAAAATGATAATCTTAGTGTATTATTATTTATTTTCTCCATCCTTTTTGAAAGAAAAAAAAAATAACTTGTCAAATATTGAAACCACATGCCTCAGCAAGCCACTGTTCACAAAGAAATCAGCTCTTTTATTAACGCCCTTGTTTGAATTTCCCATTGTTGCAATAACAAGATGCTTGAAAATAACGAATGGCTAGTTTCAAAATATCAACCCACGTTTATCGGAGACTGTTGTATTGCAAAATTACTCAAAAGGTTATAAAAATATACACCTTACTTAAGATAATCATTTACGGATCAAGACCAAGTTGATAATAATAAGCGACATTGGAAATAGAGAGAATTTTTTGGAACTCCGCAAGAGTAAAGAGCCTTTAGTACCGGGTGATCCAAAAATCAGTAGACTTTTTAAAACCTTATAATTATTAAACTATTTACAATAAAACGATGCGGTTTGCACAGAAATGCTCAGAAACACAGGGGATTTTTGTTTATAATGAAAAATATTTTTTTTATATTAGTTACATTTTTGACCAAAAGGTGGCACTGGAGTTTTAAATTTGTCTTAAATTCATTTCTTGAATCTTCAAAAATCGCTTGTGTCAAAGCAACATCAAAATAACTTCCTTAGAGCCAAGATAATGCACATGATAAGCCAATTAACTCATCTGCTTATTTCACATTTGATAAGATTGTATTCTACATGAAACTCCAGCGCCATCTTTTAGTCAAAAATGTAACTAATAAAAAAAAAAAATTTTTTCATTATAAACAAAAATCCCTGTGTTTCTGAGCATTTCTGTGCAAACCGCATCATTTTACTGTAAATAGTTAATAATTATAAGGTTTTAAAAAGTCTACTGACTTTTGGATCACCCGGTACATTCTGTACTCGATACATACATTCATGCTACAGTAATAATCAAGATTAATACAGTATTAAATAAACATAATGAAGAATTAAACAAAAAACTTGTGTATTGTCTCAAAAACGGTCCCATTTAAATGGGCATCGTAAACATCCACAATCACCTAATTTCAATCCCGATACAACCTGATCATGCTTTCCATTGGGAATGTCTAATGCAATTCACATTTCCTTAAATTTTTTTCTGAATTGCTAACTAATATTTTAAACTTCTGCAGAGAAGGGGTTGAGAAATTTTTTTATCGAACAGCTGATTATCATTGATTCGTATCGCCTTTGTCACGATAGAAAGATCAGCTAGTCATTTACCTGTTTTTTCCATAAATGAAAATAACCTCCAATAAAGTGGGTAAATTGTTTTTTACAGCAGAGCACATTATTAAAATAACCAAACCAATAAATTACGTTATTCCTTGCTCTATGATTGGCTAAGGCTTTCACATCAAGGCGCTTAATTGATGTTTTTGATCATTTGCACTGATTTGAAGCTTTCTACATAAAAGCTTAACTTTGACTAACTTTTGATAACATTATTTGATGTTTGGATTGCAATGAACAACAGATTTTCAGTGCATTTGTAGATAACTGTTCTGTTCTATACAAAAATGATAATAGCCAACTGATAACGTTAACCCTGATCACTCTCAGTGGCTCCCATTTCATATAATCATTTTTCCTATGGCATGTAATAACCTTTTTATTTTCCTGATCCAAGAGGATTTTGGGGTTTCTTATATTTGTTATATATGCATTTGTTTTTTTCTGCTGGCTTATTAAATGAAAAATTTCATAACATTGCAAACGGTTTTGTTTGTTTTTGTCCAGCTGGTTTTTTCCCCTAGCTTTCACCCACTTGATAAAATTTTCAGAGGAGAAAACTGTATTGTTAAACATTTCATCCCAGAAACAGAAGCAAGATAACACACAAGAAAATAAAAACAACCTTATTGCTTAAATAACTTGCCATGAAATAAGAAAATTATTCTAACCCAGAGAACCATGAAGTGGAATGCATGTTAATTTAATAATTATGAAAATTTTGCAGAATAATTGAGAAAATTTGTTAATCTCTTAAATTTTCAAATAGTTTTTAATTATTTTGAAGCATATAAAGAAAATTTTTAAAACCACGGCTTCCCAATTAATGACCAATCCGACATGGAAGACTGAGATAATAGATAAAATCTACCACGTCAATCTACCTGATCACAAATGTTTATTTCATATGGAGAATTTGCACCTGTAATTTTTATTCATTTTCTCCTGACAAAAAAAGGTTATTTATGGTTTGATTTATAATAAGGTGCCGGCTTCAAAAGAGCCCTTTCAGTAATTTCTTTCATTCTTATTAGACAATCTCTCTCCATCTACAGTGTGAATAAGTGAAATGTCAGTTTCAACTTTAGAAAACATTTCAGCCTCATATCTTTTCTTAAATGTAAATAATACAAAAAAATTGACTCTTATTTACTTACATCATAACATGAATCAAGGGTAATCAAGTATAAGGAGCGTTTAAAAAGTAATTCACCACAATTTATTTCTATGCCATGAACAATGCTACCCAACTGAAATTTTGAGGAGTCCTAATTTGACCTTCTACACCTATTGTGCAAAGTTGCAAGCTCCTTCACTAGGTGGCACCGTGATAGCCAGTGTTCCAAAAACGGTGGATGTCAATGATGCACATTCCAAGCAGCATGCTGTGATTGAATCTCTCGTTATCAAGAGAAAAAATGTCGGGAATATCTGTAAGGGGTTGTACAAGTGTGAATCAAAAAGTAAGCTACAGTAAAAACAGATGTAAATTCCCACACACACACATTCTGAGGAAACGTGCACCATTTATTTCACTTTTCTACATAATCACCCAACAACTGTAAACACTTGACTGAACGTGAAATTAACTTTTCCATGCCGCTGCAGTAAAAATCTGCTCCAGCGTTTCTCAACCTGTCAGCACTGCGTCTTTGACGTCATCATCAGTGCGGAAATGTTTTCCTCCCAGGTCACATTTCATTTGTCCAGAATCATCTCATTAATATGGGCAATATGCTCGGGAGTGTAGGACGTGGATGGTCTTCCTGCGCGGTATTCGCCCATCAAATCTGAGCGCTCATTTTCGAACTGCTAGTACCACTTCACGATTGCAGGATGAGAAATCACATATCTCCGTAGACCCTGCAAATTTCCTTATGGATTTCAGTACAATTTAAGCCTTTCACCCACAAAAAACAGTGAATCTCCAACTTGGAGCATACAACCAGTTGCTGTGCCATGACAACAATACTCTTGCGTACGCAGTAAACGCATGAATACATGGGATCATGCCACATTGCAATTATAGACATACAGATGATGTTGGCGCTCTTCGACCACTTACTTTTTGATTCACCCTCGTATAATGTTTAGGGGACCACTGCTGTCGACCAAAGCACTGTTCAAGTCAATGGGTGAAATGGCTAAGTCTGCGGATGGAAAAGTCGTTGCAAGAGCAGGAGCAAGAATGTACCAAGTGAGGATACACACTCTTCTGGAATGCTGGCATAAAGTCATAGAAACTGAAGGAGACTTCTTTAGAAAATAATCTGTAGAATGAATGGTTGTAGTAATGCAATGCATGAGTTGCAAAGTTTGTATGTTCCATATCTTCAGAGAAATAAATTGTGATGCATTACTTTTTGAATACTCTCCTTGTAGATATCAATCGAAATTTTTCAATTTACCCAAATCTCTCCCAGCTCTTTAGAAAATTAGCGAAATAGTGTCTCATTTCCCTTCTTTCTGCAGGAGATCTCGTCACCAAAAGAAGTTCGGGATGAAATTTTATTAATTTTGAGCTTGAATTGAAAAAGCTTTATATATATGTTAAGTGATTATTGATACCTTCATTGTTCATTTTAACCCTACATTACAAACCCTCGTCGCATCAACTAGGCTGTTTTCTAATTTTCTTCTTAACTCTCAATATTTGCATATAGCTTTCATGCAACTGGTTGATCTCAGTTGGTCTTCTCCTCTAGTAGAGGAAGCAGATGTTGTTTCATAGATCTCATAGTTTCAACTTTTCAGCGACCATGACTAACACCACCTAGACAGAGGCCTGATAACAGAAATATCATACATTGTTACATCATCATTAGTCGACCAAATTCACGGCTTCTTATTGGTAGAAATAGGATTAACAATAGTCGACTAATGATGATGTAACAATGTCTGACGTTTCCGTTATCAGGTCTTCTGTCTAGGTGGTGTTGTTATGACTTGTTGAATTCACAATGAGACTTTTTTTGTTACAATGAAACAATTTTCAACTCTTCAAATGCACCAATTAGTGCATTATCACCAAAAAAATTTGATTTTTTGATGGTTTGTTACTAGTGTTATATTTTTTATACAGGATGACACAGAAAATGGGTACAGTTGACCCTTGATTTTACGGACCTCAATTTTATGGATTTCTGATTCTCCGGACATATTTTCTACTCAAATTTTTTGTGCTTTTTGTGTTGTGTGCACTGACTGGTGGTAAATTTATGATACGTCCACCAGTTAGCGTTCACAGCAGTAGTACCAGGCAAGAGGAGGAACGGGAAGCGCAGGTCGTAAGAGTTCCAATGCTATTCAAGTGAAATCGAAACAGCACCACTAGTCTCCAATGGCCAGGCCGCAATGAAAGGATCTTCCGCTCCTGATAAACCTCCCTCCGGCCTTTATGGTGCTGCTCTATAGGCTTCTCCTAGCTCCCTCCCCACCCGTACTGTTTTTTCCCGTACATATATATATTACCATTAAAAGGTATCGTTGCTTTCCAGATTGTTTAAAAAGTTCAGCTGAAGTATGTGTCAGCATTATTTGTATTACCTCGGAAAATCCGGACTTTGAGACTTTCCAGACAACCCTCTCCCCCCAATTAGTCCTTAAAATCGAGGGTCAAGTGTACATTGAAAAAACCCAACGAAAAAATTTTATTTACAGAAATTGAACAATTACAGCCTGTCTTTTAAGAGACAGTAATCCAAATTATTGATGTCTGAAAATCATGTCCTGAGGATGACGTTGGAACTCCCTCTGCACACCTGCCAAAGCATCCTAGTTTTCATAAAACAATTTTAGGGGAAAGCATGGTGTTGACTTCCACTGATCCATGATTACTAAATGAAGAAGTTGTCTGTAGCACAAAGTCACTGTTCCATGGTGCTGCTATCTGTATATGATTGCCACTATGCATTTCAAAAGTTTCCGTTTTTTTTTTTTTTTTTTTTTTTGGATGTGTCGCTCTGTATTATTTTTTTTTTGTTAATTCACTAATAATTCAAATTATTTTTGAATTCAAATTATTTTTGAATTCAAGCTATATTCTTATACTGATGTATAAGAAAGACTATAATCGAAAAATAATTTCACATTCTCTGTTTTATAATAAACAATTAGGAACCAAACAACGATAATAAAAATACAAATTAACATTCTTATAAAAAAATTATTCTAAGGGTAATCAAATCGACAAGGGTTTGTAATCCAGCTTAAGCAAAATTGTATGGAGTATAGAATATACTTTTAAACTGCTGAAGAAAAAAACATTAAACTAGAATGATTTCTGAAAAATGACAGTGTGCTTTTTTGATGACCTTCAGAGTGTCATTTGAAGCATTTGAACCACATTTTTATGATTCTAAACTAAAAAAACTCATAGTAACTTACAATGATGCAAGGTATCTGCAATTCCGTGGAAGCCTGTTTCACCAGTGAAGTCTTGTCCTGCGAGACTGACTGAAGAGGAGTGAGAAAGATTTCGTTCTTGGAACTTGGAGAAGTAACTGGCTCTGGAACATCGGTTAAAGACTGCTCGTTCAATTTTTGCGTTTCTGAATGAGACGATACAGTACTAGAAGCATTAGTTCCAGTTTCATTGCTCTGGTCTTCTTCTGATGTTTTGGAGGAAGTTTCTATTACATACTCATCAGAACCAGAGTCTTTCACCAAAATAAAACAATTCATATTAAAAAAAAACGAACAAAAAAACAATAAATAAACTCTTATCAAGCATAAATTTTAAAAGAACTCACTGTCGTCTTGATTTCCATAATATATCGGTTTGTCTGCTCCTTTAAAATATTTACGTAAGCCTTCCATAACTGTAACCACCTCGTCCATCGAAGGCCTGCTTTGTGGAAGTTTATCCCAACAACTAATAAGAACAAAGTAAATTCTTTAACTGCAATTTGCCTTTCTATTTATCATTGAAAATATTTTTTTTTTTTAATCTTGTTTCATTTAGCAGATTAACAGTTTCATAATCTTATTTTTTCAGGTCACACATTAAATACCTAATCATTAAATCTTCTAATGGTTGTGGACAGTCTTTGATTAATGGAGGTCTTTGACCTGCAAAGTAAAGATAGTTTCATTTTATCGATTCTTTTACTAATGGCTTGAGAGAAATGTTGTGAAAGTTACAATTACAAAAATCGTACGGAAATTTACCACTATGTACAGCCCACATAATTTGGTAAGCTGTCCTTCCTATCTCGTCAAAAGGCTTTCGCCTAGTCAGGACTTCCCATAAAATAATTCCCCAACTGAAGACATCGCATTTCTCACTATATTTAAAACCTGAAGAGTACAAACACAAAAAGCAGAAATAAAACATTTATTCTCTTCAGTTAATTTTTATGCTATCATTGTTGCGACAAAAAATTTAAAGGTTAAAACCACTATAGCATTAAGTCATATAAAAGCAGCACTCTTTCTTCCCACAAAATGTTTCGAAGAAAAATACTCCCTCTATCTGAAAATATGGTATACGATTGCAATACAAAAATATTGTTGAAATGCATACCATATTTTCGGATAGAGCTATGGACCAGCAATTTATTTTATGACTTTGAAATGTGATTAATAACTTGTCTTTTCAATACAAATGAAGATAAAGGCCCCATAGAGTCTTCAAAATATTTTTGAGTTTCATTGAAAGACAACTGCAGCTGTATTTTTAAAATTATTCTCGTTCAACCCAAAGAAAAAATTCAGCACATAATCCGCGAAAACTTTCAAAATCAGCGTACAGTCAAACAGTGGGTAGGGAAGAAAGGATGCTTGCCAGCTATGCACTATGGGTACTGAAGGCTCTCTTTAGCCTGTGTGACTTGCTAGTTAAGAATGATCTTGTGCGTTCTCGTGTTTTGTGTTATGATTTTATCGTTTGCTGCTTTATTACCATGGTGGAGAAAAAAAGCGGAGGAAAGAACCTCAGGAAACGCCAAAGCACCTGATTCACCTCAGCCATCTACCAGTCACAAGATTGTAGAAGAAGAGTGAGCTGTGATCTTCCAGCGAGATCACCAACTCCTAATAGTACTGAAGATCCTCCTCAAGATAGTACTCAATAGTATTTCATAAAATCGGGGATCTTCCTAACCCTTAAACAATCAATAAATCGATGAAATTAACTAAAAGAGAATATAATTAGACTAAAATCTTTTCAAACACATCATAATTACAAAGCAAAAAAGGGAAGGAAAACTTCCATAACCTGGACTTAAACCAGAAACCATGCCTTTCGCTGGCATTAATCTTACCAATTTGGGTAGCAATGGCAAGAGCAGTGCTAGTTTAATTATTTTCTCCTCTTTGAGTAACGTTAAATTGTGAATAACAGAAACGAGAAATAATGTACAATGTCCAATATTATGTACATCTTCATCATTCTAACAAGCAAGTACGATTTTTTCTTGAATATACCCTCTGGAATATATACTTTAAATCCCGACGAGATGGAGGTATGGGTGCAGGTTTTACAATTTTTGGGGCATGAACTTGGAAATTTTTTGGCATTCTTGAAACATGCCAAATTCAATAATTTAAGCAATACAGTTAAAACCAGATAAGTTAAAATTATCAGATTCTACAAGTTATTACATTCGTCAATAGGAATGAAAACGAAAATGATAGGGAATAAAAAAGCTCATATACTTGATCATTTATGAATATGATTTAAAGTAGAGAGAAATAATCTCTGATTAAGGCTTGGTTTAAATTTTTAAATCGTGAGAGCTACAGTAGCCCCGTCTTTCTGCTGCTTACTTTTTCAAATGAGTCATGTTATGCTTCAACCAATTTAAAGAAAAACTATTTTTTGACAAGAAAAACATTTAAAAAGAAAATTAAAAAAAAAAAAAATGGGATTTTTCAAAAGAAATTCCTAGTTTATTTATTTATTTATTTTTTTAAACTAACTGATATGCCCGGCATTGCTCGGGATGTTAGTTCAATGAAATTTTCCATTATAGAGGCTGAAATTTAAGCTATGGTCTCTTAAATCATTATAAATTAATTTTACTTCTATAAACGAAATTAATTAGTAAAAAAATATTAAAATGTTAAATTAAAGTTACAATCGTATATAATTAAATAGAAGTACGCTAGAGTGCTTTTATAACCAGAGTGTGGCTACACGTGAGACAGTTTTCTATTGGTTGTTCATTGTCACGTGCTGTTTTTTGTAATTTTAAAAGAGTTTAGTGACCAAAAATGCCTTCCTGTGCTGCAGTAGGGTGTTCTAATCGCTCTGAAGATGGTTTTATAATGAAACATTTTCCTCGCGATCCAGAAAAATTATCGATTTGGGTCAAGTGGAAACCTTTGGACAACAGTTGCCTTTGTGAAGTTAGTAAAAATCAAATGTTTCGATATATCGTATTTATTCTACGATAATCGCCTAAACACCTAAATCTGTGAGATCGTATTATACAAGAAGATAATATTAGCGCTGCAACGACTGGGGGGTGGGGGGGGGGGGGTGATAATACTAGTCCGTCAAACGAACTTCGGGCTGCCGGAGTTCAAACGAAATTAGCGTTTAATATTAATTAAACAGTATATACAATGTTCAGTTCATTAAACAGTATATACTAATTCACTTTTTGTTTGAATTTCCCCTCGTTTAAAGCTAAAATGAAAGTAATTTCCTCAAAACGATGGCAACTTCAAAACTGCTCCGATCTGACAAAGTTGCATTTTGTCCTGTTGCTTCTTTTCCGATAATAGGAGAAAGAAGTAAAGTATTATTGATTTTAAAGTGACTTTTTTTTTCTGATTTTTAAAAGAAATTTTTTCTGATTTGATGAAGATCAGTGGGAAAAAGATTGCCGACGGAAAAATTTTGGATGTGAAAAAAAAAGAAACTTATTGTTAAGAACAGAAAAAATGTACAGGAAATTATGATAGGTTTGGTTTGGTTTGGTATTAACGTCCTTTTTCAACTGCCATGGTCATTTCAGGACAGCATTATAGGGGCCGCAAATTTTGCCTCGCAAGGGTTCTTTAACATGCAGCTGGCAAACGACTACACGGGACCAACGGCTTTACTTCCCTTCCAAAGGAAGTGCGTGATCTCAGGATTTCCCCACTGAAAAAAATCCTTGTCGTCCTCGGCCAGGGTCGAACCCGCGTACTCGGGCATCAGAGGCGATCACACAACCACTGAGCCACCGAGGCCGATAAATTACGATAGCAAAAGTACGGCAATGCATACAAAATTTTCAGAAATTAACTTTTCAGTCATGAGATTAACTTTTCAGTTTTACATATTTAAAATTTCATTTGTATTTTATTGTTGTTAAATTTATTTTAAAAATCAGTCAATAAATTAGCCTTTTTTTTTTCCTTCATATAAGCTTATATATTTTATTTCGTTTTTTTCAGTAACGAAAACTTATCAATTTTTTTTAATAATTCCTTGATTTATTCTTTAATTATGTAATGTTTAATAAAAACTTTGGTTAAGCCCCATTTGGTCGCCTCCCATTTAGTCGTCCTCCCATTTGATTGCCTGTTCTTTATTCAGCCCATAGGGCCTTGATGAGCCACGGTAATAAAATGTATTTTTCTGCATGTGTTACTTAATTACATGTTGATGCCTTATTAATAGAGGTGTGCGATGGTTTAAAAACCACCATCGGTGGCACCATCGATGGTTATGAACCATCATCGAAACACAATCGATGGGTACAGGAAACCATCGATGGTTCTTTTAATTTTTTTATCTCAATAAAATAGCATAAAATCACATAGATAAAGCTTAGACTACAACAGGCACTTTATTATTGATAATTTGACAAATGTAAAAGTTGGGTTTAACAAAATTTATTCAAGACATTCAAAGGCATCGATTGTAAAACCAACAATTTCTCCAAATACTTTGGACTTAACATGATCCTTTTTTTTCCAATGGTGCAACCTGCTTTTGAAAAAAGTCTTTCTGCAGGCACAGATGTTGCTGGTGGCGTTAAAAATCTCTGGGCCATCATTCTAAATGCAATATTATTTCCGTGCATCATCTTCCATACATGCAGTGGATTACTATTATGAGGAGTCAGTGGCGATTCAAGGTAAAATGCCAGACTTGCGTGCAAGCCATTGCTGCTGTGAGACGAAGCAGTTTTCATAGCTAACGCTACAGTTCTCTTCTACAGATAAGTTATTATTAGAAGTAAAGTAACTAATTGCACCACACAATTGAATACAGTGCTGCTGTGCATTTCCTGCACTTTTATGTTTTTCTTAACCACACTGAATTCTTTTTGAATTTTTTATATTAAAAATACCATATTTATTCTCAATGAATTTATTTTGATATTATATGATTTTTATTTTAAATATTATTAATTAATAATTTTTGGCTTTATTAGTTTTTTGTTTAAATACAGTTAGTTAATAGAAAGTCTTAGAGGATGCAAGCGACGAAATGGGAGGCGATCAAATGGGTCAGGTCAAACGTCCAAATGGGAGGCGACCAAATGGGGCTTCACCAAAATTTTGATAAGGTGTATATTCATTTTATTAAAAAAAAATGTGACTGATAGTTAAATGAAATAATAAATGGGAAGAAACGAAAATTGGGAAGAAACATAAAATGGAAAAAAAATAAATAAATAAATAAATTTTAATTTACATATTTTTAGTTTGTTTTTTTTTCTCTAATAATTAAAAGTGGACTTTTATTTTCAATTTATTGATTCACTCCATTAATTTGAGATTTTTTTAATGCCAAAAGAGCAAAATTTCTTGTTTCTGCTACACTAATCTATAGACTGATTAGACACAACATGGCTGCCTGCTTCTCATGGCCACACTCTGGTTATAAAGGCACTCTAAAGTACGCCGTCTGGCATCGCCATCTAGTGACATTCTTTGAAGTCTCAATTTTATGAAAAATAAGAATAACTTAATAAATTGATAAAAACACAATATAAAAAGTACCCTAAATAGGGCACAGTAAATTTAACTACGTACATGGAAAGTTTCGTGGAAATTCGTTGAGTATTTTCCGAGTTTTAAAAGGACAAACACTACAACAGACTCTCATTTATAATATAATAATATAATCTGAACAAAGATGTTGTGCCCGGCGAAATCGAGCAGAGGCAATAAGTAACATCAAGTCATTTACTTTTGTTGCGTCACTTGCTTCACTTGCCAATGAAAAGTCCGGATTTGCGTGATATGACAGACTGACGAAGCACTTTATATATTAGGATGAAAAAGTTCGACTTACGATGTTTTATTAATAAAAGTAAGTGATACACCCAGCGTTGCTTGGTCTGTTTCCTTGGCGCCATCTCTTGAGTAAAGAAATACATAAACCAAGTCTATTTCATATATAGGTATTTTATTTTACACCCCCCCCCCCCCTTTCAGCACATGTAAAGCTTACTCAGAATCTAATGAACATATGGTGCTCAATCGGATAAGTGGTTCGAAAACTTTTGAACGTGAATTTTTACGAGGGTTGGGGCATAAGTCATGGCAACTATTTTTTTTTATGAGAATTCAAGCATGGGTGGAAAATGTGAAATATACAGATGAATGGACGAAATGTACGGACATTTAACAACACGCCAACACTTTGCTTCTCATGTTTATTAAGGTGGTTGACAACATTACAGGTTTCATGTTCTGGAATCATGAAGCCTGTAATGTTTCATACGTTTCATGCTTCTGGAAAATTTATTCTGGAACATGATTACAGATTTCATTTTCCAGAATAAGTAACAAAAATCAAATTAGAGAACGGCTGTTTTGATATACGAGTGTTGTTCAACTCTGGTTACATCCACCTTGCATGGCGGTTGACTGAGAACTGATTTAACATTGCTCTCTGTGCAGCATCAGGAACTCACGGAGCCATCTAATGTTGTGGAAACATACTAGCAGTCACAGCTTCCTTGAGACATATGACATTTTATGATACCATCTCTTAGCTCTGAGAAAAAAAAAAATAGTTGCCATGACTTATGCCCCAACCCTCATATATGTAAAGATTAGTTCAATTTAAAGGGCTAAATTTGCATGATTTTTCTCTTCAGGGGGTTGGAACCATAAGAAAAGTTCGACAGGGCTTTTCGAGTTATCCATTTCAACTGTACAAATTTTATGGATTAAAAAAAATTACTGAAAGATTAGAAAGAAAAACAAGACACAAAATCCTGGAACAAACAAAATTGGACACAATAATGGTAAAACCCTGAAAATCCCTTTTTTGCTTTGGCAAAAGATGGTCAGAATTTTGTCATTTTGGTCCAATTTTTTAAAAAAAATATTATTAAAAAAAGAGATGAGACAGGGTCTACTTTGCAAAAAAAATTGGTTTATTACCGAGACGTGTTTCGATCCTAGATCGTCTTCAGTCTTCAGATGATCTAAGATCGAAATGCGTCTCGGTAATAAACTAATTTTCTTACAAAGTAGACCCAGTCTCATCTCTTTTAGTTATGTGCAGCATGGAACCAACTCGCCTGTATGATTATTATAATCCACAATTACATTAAATTAATCTTTTAATTTCAATAACACTGTTTCAAATTTTTTGAGACCCAAATTCTGTTTACCCCAAATGGATGCGGAGTATATTTGCAAAAAAAGGGTAATCTGAATTACAAACTAAATTTGATCTCAAAAAACATTTATACCTTCAAAGACTTCGGGTGCCATCCATGCAGCACTGCCTTTGTTATTGGTCATATTGGTTTGAATGTCACAAGCCGTACCAAAGTCACAAATTTTTAAAACGGTCCCTTCCTTTATTAACAGTAAACTAGAAATGAAAAAACACTCCAATTCATCAGACATGTTCTTTCCTGTAAAATGATAGTTTTAATTGTATATAAATAATTTTACAGCCATTTTCCTACTGGAAAGGACCAATTTCAATAAAAATTAAATTAACAACGTAAATTTCTATAATGGAGTTTATTCAGTTTGGATTTTAAAATTTATGGTGCATCAATTGTAGATCCTTTGCATCTGTTCTTGTGGCTACACGTGTTGGTTGCAGTGGGGATTTCAAATGCAAATTGCCAGCTTTGAAAACTGGAGAATCTACAATTGTGATCGCTACAAATAATTTGTTGGGTAAGACCAATTCATTTATGACTTTGTTGCTCCAGTGCAAAATGGCTTATACAATCTGTAACCATAAAGTTTGGTGAAAGGGCCTGCAATCAAAAGGCATGTACCAGCATGGTGAAATGCTTGTTATCTCTGTTAAGGTCATACAATTCTGACTGCAGTTATACAAGTCTTGTAAAGACTGGCATACATAATCCGTTTTCGGGATACAGTTAAGCTCAGTCGCCATGTGGTGTTGAATATTGTCAGTATCGAAAAACTGCTGCCTATCAGGGCATATTTCAGTTTTGAGAATTGGAAATATCCACTGGATCCAAATCAGGTGAGTGGAGGCAGGGGTGAGAGAATGTCAGAAACCGCTTTAGTACTATAGTGTGTCCAAAAAGTCCACACCTTAAGCGAAATCACAGTATTTGTTCAACATGTCCTCTGTCAAATTTCAGACAGGTCTGTAGGCGGAATTTCAGGTTGTTAAACACCCTGAGGCCACAATGATTGTCTATGGCATGGCAATTGTCCTCAATCCTTGTGCAAAGGTGGGCTCCATCTCAAATCTTCGCATAGTATAGCCATAATTTCTGATACCCTCAGAATAAGTCCCATCTGGTAGCCGTGGAGCCCATTCAACAGATCCTCTCTGCGACCAATCCACTATTGCGGAAAGATTTCATCTAACCAGTGTCATACGAAACAGAAATATTAAAATTTCGCCTATGGTGTGAGATTTTTCGGACTCCCTGTATAGCCATGAGAGGCCAAGCATTATCATGGAGCATACAACAGGATCTTTGTTTTGACATACTGGATGCATCATCTTCATAGACTTCTTTCAACAAATTCATTTGCTGATTCATTTTTTGAAATTCCATTGTGCACACTCTAAATGTCCTTAAAAACAAGTGTTCAAGTTAACCACATCATTTATAACTGCGTCCCTTAACGGCTATTACAAACTGAGTGTTGCTCTTTTTGTTCACGCAGTAATACTGCAGCACGTGGAAGAGGATCATTCACTAAACGTTATGGTCACATTTGTATTTGCTTTAAAGGAAAATATAAAATAAAAAAATTCCAGATAAACAAATAATCGCCCTTTTCCCAATGAAAAACATTAAATATGGGGGAGGAAAAAAAATACAAAGTTTAAATATTTATATCATGCTTTAAATTCAAACCATTAAGGATTTTAATTTATCACATTCATTAAATTGCTTTTTTTATAAATATATTTTATAACTTTAAATAATGAAACACTTTAATCTTTTACTTCCCCTACTTTTATATATTATTACTTGGGAGGCTTGAGATCTCTGTGGATGAGAGCTTTTGGTTTCATGTTATGAAGGTAAGCAACTCCCATTGCACACTGATGTGTCCAACTGACAGCATGGGCAGCTGTGTAGACGGATTGCGGTGAACAGTGAAGCACTATCAACAAAGCCCAAAAATGACAATATATGATGTTAGGACTAAAACTCACCTAAAAAATTAGCTTTTATTTTTTTAAATTCGACTTTTCCCCCCTCCTCCACTTACCATTGTAAAGAGAGCCACCCTCGGCATATTCCATCACTAAACACACGTGACTTTTCATACATGTTCCATAAAGTTTGACGATATTTGGGTGATTGACCCTAGATAACTGATGGCGCTAGAATCGTATCAAAAAATCAAAACTGATGTGTTAAAATTTTTTCTTTAGAGCTATAAAAAAAACTCAAGTTAAACATGGTAGTCTTAAAATACAACTTTATTTTGCAGTGGTATGTGCTAAATGATTAAATAATAATGATAAATGACAATGAGATCTAATTACACCAAAAAAAGTTGAAAAACATTATTAAATAACAAGAAGTTAATCCTCCCGAGGAAGGTATAGGCAAGTAGCGGAAGCCCTGAGTGAAGGTTAGGCAGTCATTTCCATAGACGTTCTGCATACGACGATGAATTTCAGAAACTGAAACTCCTTCAGATGTCAAAAAACGAATTACTGCTCTCTGTTCCTGTTTCGTTGACTCCATTTTGTTGTTTGGACAAAACGATCACTCGCAGAGCTTCGAAGCGCGAGCTATCGTTCTTTCTCACGGGATGCAACACTTGCAACTTATTGCTCATGGGGTTTCGCAATTGTTGAAAACAAAAACTTACGATCCTACACGTCGTCTTTTTTTTCCCCACACAAATTTTCGTTTTCATTTGTACAACCCTTATATATGATCTATCTCTACCCACGACGAGACTGAACTGAACCATAGCTGATCTTCACTTCTCGTAGTGTACCTGCCTTATCCTACAGATGGGAGATGTGCTAATATTGACCTGCTGTCCAAATAAGGATTAGATGCTTTCTTGCTGCAAGGAAGGATTAGACTCGCCTTGCACATCAATCACACGAAATTTTTAATTTCACCTCCAATGCGCTATTTAAAAATTTCTTACGCATAGGCTGACCATACATACCGTTTTTATTATGTTTGACAGTCCCATCATTTTAATGAAACTATCAATTTTGTGCCATTTTTCACTTTTTAGTAAAAATAGACAGGATGCACAAGAAGTAAGAATGCGAATGCACAAATTCACTACCACTTCCGACCATAGAATTGTCTAGCAGGGAAGAGTAAACAACAAATGATTTAATGAACAAAATGCCATGTTGTGTTTCTCCCGAATGCTCAATGTTCACAAAAGGCACATTTGAAGGAAAATAACATTTCAATAATTTCCGGAAGAAAAAATTATTAAAAAACATATTCCATGCTGTGGTACTTGGCAGAACATTACAGGCAAATAGGCAATAATCTGAATTATCTGATCACAACCAATGCTGAAGTGGCAGTTACTATAGAAGCAAAAATAAGCTAGGTACCCAAATAAGGAAATAGTTGCAAACGTGAAGCCTGTCTATTCCATATCAATTAATTGTCAGTGTTTGAAGCCTTCTAATGGCAACTTGACAGCGTAAATGCATCAGTCTACATGACGGATCGAGTTATTTTCATTCTGGATTGTTGGCAACAGGTTATTTCATTGATAGACTGAGACATTTCATCTTTTCTCCGTTTTACTTAAAATGTTATACCTCGTTTACACAATCCTTGATCATGATCATTTTCAAGCTTTATCGACAATTCCATGCGTTCACACTACAAAATCCTAATCATGATCCGGGTTACAATTTTTGCCGCCAGATGGAGATAGTGAAGTTTTTAGCGATAGGTCCTTTACTCCGAACTAATCTTCTGATTATTAAAAAGAACTTTGTTTCTTTTTTTCAGTTCAAACCCGATTATTAACAATTATACTTCCTTCTACACTAAGTTTTCATGGCATGACCGTGCAATTAATTCATAAAACTCTAAAATACTTAGCAAAATGGCGTTTTTCTGCCATTGTGAAAAGCTTTGCAAGTGCATTGGATTCTGGGAGTTGATTGGCTATGAATGTGTGTAAGGATTTGATCAGGTTATGGGAATGTTTGTGAATGTTCACTTTCAAGAGAACCATCTGAACTTGTATGTCAAAGTTTCAAACCACATTGAAATATTTTATTCGCCTAAAGTTACCGATTGCCCTTAGCAAATGAGAGATCACACTACTGGTAAACATGTATTTTTTTTTTAAGTGTGCCATAAAGTCAAACCGAACTGTTTGTTTGCACACAAGCATACACTGGAGGTGGTGGCGGTGCGCAGTGGCACTTTGTTCAGCCCCGGAAAGTTTACAAAATTTACTGAAGGAAAATGTTATGGTGCTCCCTTGTAAAAGTCCTTCTAAATTTAATAAATTAAAACAATAAATTAGGGAAATGGTTATTAATTACTATACAGATTTTTTTTTTTTTTTACTGGATGGCAATTAGCTAATTTTAATGATCTATTTTTAAAAAATAACAGTTTATTTAGAAATGTCAGAATCTATTCAACTGTCGTCTGCTGCTGTTTCACAGGGAAGCAGTTTCATTGCTTTTGTCTGAAATGTATTCGTGCACATTGTTCAATGGTAGAGAAAGAAGTTCGGTCAAGTGCCAATAGGTATATTAGGCGCATTCGGCAACTCAGATCTGACTGGATCTGAGGCGCGAAACGTTCGGCAACTGATTCTGGCTGACTGACTGCTCAGAAAACGTGTTCGGCAGAGGACTTGTGACATCATAATCTAGTCATAATGGTGATGTATAGGTCACTCGAAAAATTCTTGACTGAGTAAGTCAGAAAATTAATTCATGACGTAGCCTCTCAGTGTTCTCCCCAGAAAATTTTATCAGATGGGTGGGAAGATAAAATGGCCGGGCAGACAAAAATTAAAAACAAAAAATATTATGCAGTGGTGTGCAGTTTTTCGTGTATTCAGCTGGGCGGCATGCCTGTTCAAAAGGGCCTGGGGAGAACCCTGCCTCTATTCTGTCCACCGTGGCAGGGGTCAAGGATAATAAAAGATTAAGGAAAAAAACTGGTTTTTTCCTCTTAATCTGTGGTAGGGGTTCTCAAAAGGGTGTGCCGCGGCAGTGCTATCCATTGTGAAACTACATGGATGTGCCACGAGAAAAAAATTAAGAAAAAGTGTGCCGAGACAAATACATTAAATGTTTTTTTACAAATAAAAGTGATACAGTTGTTTCGCTACGAAAACTTTTCCTTCCTACTACAGGAAAGTGATTGTATTTTTATTCCGATAAATATTAAAATTATTAAGTATTTTTATTCCGATAAGTATTAAAAATATTTCATTTTCTTTGCTCTCGAAAATGGGAACAGCAATTTTCAATGGGTTCGGGATAGTGAGGATTTTATTACTACAGTAATTGCCCTGTTTATTTTCAAATTAGCCGCGAAAAAATTAAGAAAATATAAACATAATTAAGGTATGCTACGAACAAATAAAAGGTTGATAACCCCTGCACAAAATAAGTCATGCGATCGTTTCGATACGAAAACTTTATCCTCCTACTACAGGACAATGATTATATTTTTATTCCGATAGGATTAAAAATATTTCGATTTCTTCGCATCGAAAATGGCAACAGCTGCTGATAGTAGCCTTATTGTCGTTAACGTTGTTTCAATGGGTTCGGGACAGTGAGGATTTTATTACTAATTGTCATGTTTATTTTCAAATTAGCCACGTTAGGTTGCTCCATGAACTATCTAATGATGTATTCCGCAGGTCGATGTCGCTTCAGCCTTCAAGTCAGTCAGATTTTGCGTTCGGCATTTTTTTTGGTTGTTTTATGAAATTGTGGCATACAGGTTCGGATGGTTCCGTTGTCAACCATGTTTCACATGAAGTTTTTTATACCTTGTTCACACTACAATTCTTGATCATGATAATTTTACACACGTTCAAGGTGAATCATATACAAGCTTTGTTGACAAATCCATCTGTTCACACTGCAAAATCTTAATCATGATCAGGGTTACTATTTTTGCCACTAGATGGTAATAGTGGAACTTTTAGCAATAGGCACTTTACCATTGATACAATTTTCTCCAATTATAAAAATAAAGTTCCTTCTACGTTAATTATTCATGGTACGATGGTGCAATTAGTTCGTACTAGTATTGCCTGTGTTTGAAATTTGACCAATTGTGTAAATGATGAATTGTAGCTACAAATATTATTGAAATACATCTTTCACTATGACTCTCATGCTAACTGAATTGAATTCTCAATGATGAACATAGGACGTCATCTATCGGTATCTATTTGCATCCTATCAGTCTTCTTCATCCTTAGCTTTTCCCATTATTTGCATGGGATCGCTGGTGTTACTTGGTTTTGGCAATGAATTTTACGGCTGGATGCCCTTCCTGGCGCCAACCTTGCAATAGGAAATGTTAGAAAAGGGACACAAACAAACATTCATGCCCTCAGCGAGATTCGAACCTGTGACTCGCTGGTTACGAGAACGTAAGACCTGTGCCTTAGCGCTCTCGGCCACGAAGTCGGTTAATTATGCTCGGTATAGGTTTTTAATTAATATCTCGGCTAATTGTGGTCGCAGAGACTTGTTTTTTTTTCCTGTGCTTCTTTGGCACAGTGCCTTTTGAATGAAATAAGTTTCATTCCCCTCCTTTTTTAATAAATACCCCAAAAAATGTTCCTTAATTTCGACTTTCACGTATTAATACATTTGCATAACTCTTACATATATAGTGAAGCGGTGTTTTTGTGCCATTATGAAAAGCCCTGGCGAGCACGTTGAATTTTGGGATTGAATGGCTTTGAGCGTGTGCAAGGATTTGATCAGTTATGGGAAGGTGTGTGAAATTGCACATGTTCTTAACATGATGCTCACGTTCTGTTTACATTACTTTTCTTATCATGATTAACGAATTGATCATAATAACTGGGGAAACCTCTTGTCCATAAAGAAATTTTATTCAGCGTATATGTATTTCGACCTCCTTGAGATCATTATTCAATGCCAGATTTGGAGGTTAATTAACAGAATCAAGAATTTATAAACGAAGGAGGTGACAGATTCTCCAATAGCCTAACAACGGACGAGTTGGGACAGCCAATGGGAAACGGTAGCCTTCTTTTACATAAGATAAGAAAAGCGCGGACCTAGAGAGAGACCCTAGGGACTTGTGCGATACATAAAAAATTCTTTTTTATACAAGGCAAAAATGTAACAAAATAGGAAAAGAATACAAATTCAAAGAAATCTATACAATAGTGAAAATTACAAGATCAAAGAAACGTTATACAATACTACAAGATTGGAAAAAGACACACGATTGGAATAAGAAACAAAATTAACATGAAAATTTAAACAATTGCATCTCCGATGTGGCCTGAGTCTCCGTTCAAAAATGTATCTGAGTCCTATTTTCCAATATCAAGAGTCTCATATGCATCCAACCTATTTCTATTCCTGACCTGTCTTAGCAGGCAACAATCTTTCATCAGTACGTCATGCCCCAATTCCAGCATATGCTTGGCGACTGCTGATCGCTCTGGATGGCCAAACCTAGCGTGGGCCGTGTGCTCCTTGAACCTAGTCGTGATATTCCTACACGTGGCTCCTCTGTAGACCTTTGGGCAATGACTGCAAGCGATCTCATAAATGCCCGATTGCAATAACAGTGGTGTCTTGTCCTTGGGGTTTCCAAGCAGATCTCTTAAAGTATTTGGGTTCTTGTAAGCTATGGCCAAATTTGCTTCCTTGAAGATAGAATTGATCATGATCAAGAATTGTAGTGTGAACAAGGTATCATCGTGATCAGAGAATTAATCATGATCGATTATCGTAACGTGAACAGCGTATTACGGTGTCAAGAAAGTCGAAACTGCAGTTTTAACGATGATCTTCAGAAAGAATTAAAATTTATTAAACTGGACAACCTAATAAATCATGGGACACCATCACTTTAATAGAAACACTCAAAAATATACATATTTTAGTATCTTGTTGGTCCACCTATTGCTCACAAGTTTTTGATACGTTTCGACAAGTAATTTTCGCCATTCTGCCATAAGTGTCTTGGACAGTTCGGTCACGGATTTTGGGCGTTCCGCACATGCATGCAATCGATGCTCCAACACGTCCCACAGATGTTCGATGGGTTCAGATCAGGGCTCTATGCAGGCCAGTCAAGTTCTCGAACTCCCTTTTCATCAAACAATGTGCCTACAGCCCTTGCTTTATGGCAAGGTGCGTTATCGTGCTGAAACAGAAAAGAGCCATTGCCAAAGTGCTGCCAAAGAGATGGGAGTGCTGCGTTTGGATGTCCGTCCACAGAAACAATTGCACTCAACCCATACCAAGAAAAGCACCACCACCGACCCTCTGTCGAACTTCACCGTGGGCACAACACAGCTTGGCAGATAACGTTAGCCATACCCAAACCCGTCCATCCGATTGCCAGATGGTGTAGCAGGACTCATCACTCCATTCAACCATTCGCCATTGATCCGGAGTCCAATGTCGGCGCTCTTTGCACTATTTACAATCTCCTCGATGCGTTCTGGTGCTGATGTGAGGTTTGTGGGCTGCCACTCTGCAATAAAAACCCATTGCATGCAGTTCCCTGAGAACAGTCAGGGCACTCACAGTTGTTCCCGTCGACTCTATGAACGATCTTGTCAGTCCATCAAGCGATGTGTGACCACTTTACGAAGACCCCTTTAGTCTCTGACCGACATGATCTTGGGTCTTCTAGTCCTAGGCGGAACACTTGTGGTGCCTTTCTCTTTCCATGCCCGGATGATGTTGTGAACGGTTGATGTCATGATGTTTAGGAGGGTTGACGTCTAATAGTTTGCCTGCGAGATGGCACCCAACAATTGTACCTCTTTGGAAGTCTGAAAGCTCTTTTCTTTGAGACATTCTTACAGCATTCACGCAAGCATCATCTCATAATAGCATACTCTTTGTTATGTAGTGCTGGGAAGAATGCCAACAGTGAAGATGCAAAAAAATGTCCCATTTTCATGCAAATCAGGGTTGTCCCATGACTTTTGATAGGGTAGTGTATATACTGATAGCAAAATTTATTCATTATTTTTTTTTCACCCTGCCCAGTTCTCATGATTTTAATGTCCCAATTTTAAGTTAAGAAAATTTGGTCAGCCTATGTATATATTTCACGCAACATCCAAGTTTCACCCAACTCATTCCACATATTTATATCTGCTAAGTAATTATACTGAGTAAAGTCGTCTGTGATATAGAATGATAAATCTTACCTCCACAAAGAAGGCCTTTTTTTCTGATTCAGTCATAATCATTTTTACAGCCACAAACTGATCTCTCCATTTTCCCTTCTTGACGACACCAAACGAACCTTTTCCTACGACCTCGAATAATAAATAAGCAAAAAGAGAAGCCACTATTATTAACAAAATAAATAATGATGATAATAATAACAACAACAATGGAGAAACCTATCAGTGAATTTGTAAACAGGAGTGAGTTTATTGAAAACAATTAAATTGATTAATGTACAAAGCTCATCAATTAATGTTTTGACACCCATGTGAACCTGTTTTTGCGAACTAATCGCAGTGATTTAAGAGAAGATATTAAGTGAGTACGTACAGGATCACTGTCACCATGTTACGTTATCCCATCTAAAGTTTTGATTATCGGTCAATACGTGATATGTAGTTGTGACCTGAGAGTTATTTGTGATATGTGGAAGAGTGTCAATCTAGAGGTTAGAAAAAATGGATTAAAGTAAAAAAGGAAGAAGAAGGAGGAATACCTCTAAGATTTCTATTTCATCGAAATTTATTTCTTCTACGAAAGGAGGCTTAGGATTTTCCATTTCATTGAGCGATCGTTTTTTTCCCCCACTTTTTTTCCAACCTGCACCACAGGTACAGATCAGTGGCTCTGTTGCTTTTAAAAGAAAACAAGATCACATTTTTATCTTTAAATGATACGTGAAAATTTTTTCCTATGGGATCTTGGCATGAAATAACGCCATGATCGAGGAAGTTAAATAGAACAAGCCACAGCAGTATTGACTCTCGTGACCCTTGCACCGGAAGCGCTTTCGACTCGCTCTGCTCAAGATGTCGGGACTTCCGCCCGTGGCGATCCGCGTCTTCTTCTTCTTGCATTGACGTCACGGGCATCCGCCATTTGTAATGAAATAAAAGCAGAAGAAGACAGAGGCAGGAACTCACGCACTCAAATGTCGTTGTTCAAAAAACCTAAACGGAATTTTAGGCAAAGAACTGCGAGAAACGAGTCGGACGAGGAGAACGATGGCGATAAAGACGACGACAGGAGCGGGGGCGGCCACGCTCCGCTCGCTTTGTCCGTGGAAGACGTTTCAGAAAAACTTGGCGAGAGGCGCAGCACAAAAGTTGTTAAGCCGGAAAAAAGCCAGAAGCAGAAACAGCAGCAGCACCAGCAGCCTAGCTTCAGACTTCAACCGCAGAGTAATCTGTACGCGAACACCATCAATTCGACCAACAACAATTCGGAGAATAAAAAATCCAAAAAAGTTTCGAGCTCTGTCGCAGCCTCGGTCGGCGGGATCTTGAGTTTTGAGGAGGAAGGTGTGTAGAAAGCGGTTGTTGTGGCCGCATTCGTTATTCCTAAAAGTAGAACCTCATTCAAAAAGCATCTACTTGAAAATATATGCGCATGAAAAAATATATATATATATCCATGAATAAACAAACAGTGTAAAGCTGATCGACTCAAACACGCAAACATAAACACTTATAAATAAATAAATAAAAACAAAAATAAAACGTACATTTAGCTAACTACTAAATTTTCGTGTACCTTTCGATTTCAAACAGAGACTTAAATTCACTTTATTTAAAATCTGAAAAAAAAAACTGCATTACATTTATATTAATATCACCATTGTTGTTGTTATTATTAAACGTTACGCAATTTGTAAATTTACAGATGATGGCGAAGTGTTTAAAGTTAAGAAATCTAGTTATAGCCGCCGCTTGGCAAAACAGTTGGAACGAGAACGAAAGAAAAAAAGCAAAGAGAGTGAAACGGGCATGGGAGACAATCCATCTTTTTCCACTGCTGGCATTCCAAGTACTGATGACATTCATAGAAAACCTTCCCATTCAGAAGACCAAGTAAGAACTAGAAACTTAAGAGATAAATAGGCTAATGATGTTAACAATATATTTTTTGTGGGTGTGTTTGAGTAGATGTACTCCCCAAACAAGAAAAGGTTCGGACAGTGGGTTTTGTTTACATAGGAGTTTCGTTTTTTGTGAAATTTATTATAAAAAATAAAAATTGATTTCATTGTTATGACTCCAACAACGGGGTTAGCCTGCGAACTAATTTGCGAGAGGGCACCACTGCTCCAAGAGCTCTTCCAGTTCATCGCTAAAGCATTGCTTAAGCAAGTTTCTCATAGGATAGGAGAGTAATTTAAACCATAAAATGCCATCACATTGCTTCATACCTTTATGCAGTAGTAAAATGGGAGGACATCAGTTACCTAAAGATCCTATATTGCGTTAAGAATGGCAGATTGCCATCAAACGTTCGGACAAAAATAAATAATTATGGGAGTCTAAAAATGACTCGTTTGTATGCCAACTACATTTTCTTCCGAGCGATTATTATTATTATTATTATTGTTAGTATTATGTTTTCAAGGGCTGTCTTCCAGCAACTTTACAGCCTTTACGAATATTGTTTAATGCTTCTCTCGAATCAGGTGTTTATCCGCAAGATTGGAAATTTGTAAACATCATTCCTATTCCCAAATTGTCACGGCCTTCTTCACCAAATGATATTAGGCCTATTAATATTCTTCCTTTTCCGCAAAGGTTCTCGAAACGTATGTTACTTATCACCTTGCTGCGTTTGTCGAACCGTTTCTTCCAGATCAACAGCACGCTTTCAAGAAACGGAGATCTACTTCTACGAATCTTGCGTGCCTGTTATATTATTTGACCTTTCACATTGATCAGCGGCTACAGGTGGATGTCTTGTATTTAGACCTTAGTAAGGCCTTTGACAGTGTCAGTGTTCAGCTGCTTTTAAATAAACTTGGTAAATTAGGCCTTGCCGCCAATCTTCTAAATTGGTTCGCCTCAGTCCTCTATAGACGTAGTTTTAGAATACAAGACTCCATTGGATCTAATGCTTTTGGCTTTATTCGTAGTGGCGTCCCTCAAGGATCTCCTCTGGGCCCGGTGTTATTTAACATCTTCACTGTGGATATTGCTTTAAATTTCGATCATCCACGTGTTAAATTTTTATTATACGCAGATGATCTGAAGGTCTATTCAGTCATTCAGTCTTGGGAGGATTGTCATAACATATCTTGGACGCTATACAAAATTGTTCATTGGATTTGAAAGGAATGGGCTTATCTTAAATGGATTGAAATCCTTTTGCTTAACCTATTCCCGGAAAGTAACTACTTATTTATATGATTACGTTTTAAATTCCCATAAAATCCAACGTTGTACTTCTATTAAAGACCTAGGTGTGATATTCAGTTCTAAATTGAACTTCACTGACCATATGGTCTCGTTATTGATCGACATGAGTAAACGTTTGGGTATCATTAAATGATTTACTAATTTTTTCAAAAGATCAAATACTTTTTTAACCTTATATAAACAAATTGTTCTTCCAAAAATTTTATACGCCTCCTGGATTTGGTTTTCCGGTACTACTCAATTACTAAACCATCTGCAAGCCAAATTAAGTAATTTTTTTTCATTTTCTTTCTCATAAAACTTATATTTCTGACTGCCTCCTTGGCCCCACTGTTTGATTTAAGAGATATTCTTAATGAAGTGCTTTTAAATACCTTGATAAAGGTTATAAATGGGAAAATTCATTCTCCTAGTACCCTCGATCAGATTGGTTTTCCGGTTCCGAATTCCAACAGATTTTGTAAATCATTGGTATTCTTGGGCACTAGTAGGACCAAGGTGATGAACTTAAATCCTGCTAGTAAATTAATAGACATAGTTAACAAGAATTTTCCCTCTGCGGATATTTTTCACGATAAACATTATTCTCTTTTTGAGAATTAGATTTGTGCTGTCTTGTTTATTTATTAAGTAGCGGAAAAATGGAGCTAGTTATTGTTTTCACGATGTCCGTCTGTCTGTCTGTCCGTCCGTTCGTCCCCTTCATAATTTCCGCAATTTTTGAGGTAGAAGATTGAAATTCAGAATGTAGCTACCTATGGGCATGTGCACCTTCACTATTTAGTTTGGTTTTGATTAGCCTACTGGGGTCGGAGTTTCGGGGGCAGAAATTAGAGGGGACCAAAAGGTCTACGCATATTTATGCATATAAAGGAATGAAATTCGGTATGCAGGTTCCTCTAAGCAAGATCAACATAACTGTAAAGTTTGGGCCAAATTGTCCCAATAGGGTCGGAGTTATGGTATAGGGAGTTATGACACTACTTGGTCTCTAGACGTGTCATATATCATTCGATCGAAAATGATGAGACAGGAAAGAAGATAGGGTTCTTTTATATTTTTAAATACAAAGTTCGAGAAAATCAATTTTTGATTTAAAAAATGGGGAGTTTAAAAGTGCAGATGAAGGAATAAAAAATAGAAGAACTCAGGGCTTCTGCTACTTTCCTATACCTTCCTTATTATTATTATTATTATTATTATTATTATTATTATTATTATTATTATTATTTAATATTATAAAATCACTTTCTTTTGTTATCGGACTTGGCTTAGTTTTTTAGCCTTAACTTACTTTTCTTTATTTTTTTATTTTTTATTTTGTATTCTTTTTATTAGTTCATTTATGTTTTCATTATTAACCCCGTTTTGGGCTTCGGCCTATTGGGGGGCAACATTGGGTTTCATCCTCTGGTTTATCTGGTGGACTATTCCCCATTGTTGTTACATTATTATTATAATTTTTTTTCTATTATTATTATTATTATTATTATTATTATTATTATTTAATATGCGCTCCAATGGAGCAAAATCATGAGGCTTTCCAGGGTTATTCTAATTGGGTAATCTGGATATTCCAAATCCACTTCCGAAGGATGTCATGAATATGTCTCTGATGGTCACGACAGTTGGGGATCTCACAGGCAATGATGTTCTGACGATGTTCAATTGGCATACTATTCCAGAGGTGGACAGTATTGAAAGGAAAATACATTTCTTTCCAACATGGAACTATGCGAGGAGGGACGAGAAGTAAGAAGGTCGATTTCCTTGCTGTGTCCGTCTGGTTAAGCCATGAAAGCATGAAGTATGCTGGATGAGAGCTATTAGTGTATACTTTTGCAAGCTCTTTAAGGTTAATAAAATTGAGTAAAGAATTAAAAGTCATTAGCTTATGTTCATTACAAACTAGCGTGATAGATTATTTAGGAGTCGGATTAAAAGCCGCTCGTAAAGTTTTATTAAAAGCAACATTTAATTTTTGTTGCGTGTGTTTATTTAAAGGTTTCCAAACTAAAATAGCATATGTAAATTTTGGGAAAATCTTTGCTTTAAGAATAATAATAATCTCCCTTCTAGAGAGGGTTTTTTTGAGTCTAAAGAGAGGAAGGTGAGGCGATTAGCACATCTCTCGTGTCAAAAATGTGCTTCTTCATCCAATTTAACACCTCTTTGAGAATGTCCAAGATAATATTTCCATTCTTCTTTCTCTTTCCTGTGTTGGTGATGGTTTCAAATTTCCATTCTTTTACTATCTGCTTTTCCGTTTTTTCAAGTATCTGTTCATTGTAGTTAGGTATTGTGAATTGTGAAAATCAGACATAGCATTATGAGAATGGTATTTGGATATAGCATTATGAGAATGCTTCTGCTCATACATTGATCCTCTTCTAAAGTTTTTCTGGCATACATCAGTATCTATTGTACCTCTCTAGGCTTAGTTCCTGCAGATTTTTTTTTTTTTATGAATATTCAGGGGTCATTTTTGGAAATGCAATTATAGAAGCTATTTAATGGCTACTTTTGTTAAGTCTTTAAAGCTTCTCTTCCAAAATATAATTTAATTAGGACTTTTTGCATTTTATGATACAAATGTAAAATATTTTAATTTGTTCTTGATTATTTGCAGCCTCAGATAATGAATGGAGAGGAATTTGAAGAAATGGAATTGGAATCGGATTTAGATGATGATGAACAAGATTCTGTACCCGATCCTTTCAAAAAAATTTTAGAAAGTAAGATATTAGTTGTGGATATGCATTTAGTGGATATCTTGAGACAATGACTTGTAGAGTAGATAAAATGTAGGTTATTTTTAATTTTCAGGTGGAAGCATTCCAGATGCTGCAATGATCCATGCAGCAAGGAAAAGGAGGCAGATGGCAAGAGAGATGAGTGATTTCATCGTTTTAGATGATAATGAAAATCCTGATAAAAATAATTCCAGATTGATAAGGTATTATTATAGGTTTTTCTTCTGTAGACATTTCATGGAAAATTTATTGCTTTTACAGCTTTTTCACATTGCTTTCGTACTTTTTCACGAACATTTAGTACGTTTTCACAAACATTTAGTACATTTTCTTGAATATTGAGTACGATTTCACAAACATTTAATTCATATTTATAATAAAGGGTATACATTTACAGAACAATTATAGGTAATGATAAATTTTTTTGTGCATTTACATAAGTAAGCAAGTATTGAAGCAGATTTTACACTATCGCTGGATCCATTAGCCAATCAGAAGCTCTTACATGAAATTTTTACAGCTGCATTTTGTGTAAGCGCTTCTGATTGGTTAATAGATGCAGCCATAAACATAGCTAAAATATGTTGCTTCAATATTTGCTTACACATCTTTCCCATGTCTTTTAAGTTTTCTACTTCAACTATCAGTCGTTTGCTGCTTCCATCGAGGTCTAATACTAATTAAATCTAATCATTTAGCATTAAATCTCATCTGCTTCACATCTTCATTCGTGATTACGTCATAATTTACTGTGCGAACCCATCTAGGTAGCATGGCCTACATTATTAGAGAGGCTGTGTAGGTAGCCTGTTGGCGAGGCTGACAAGTTCTCGACGCGATCGAGACCTCGAATTCTCTCGTATTACAAGGAAAATTCTCTGGGTGAGGTCTAAAACCCTCACTGGTGAGAAGAATTAGCGAGAATTTCTCACTGAACTAACCGTCTTTTTCTCGGTTTGGACCAGAGACAAGTTGTTTTCTCTTTTGGTTAGGACTAACCAGTTAGGCATAGGAGCACTAACTGCAGCTGCATTTTCGACCGCGTTACAATGACGTCACAGTTTTCTCACCAGTTACATTTTCTGACCTCAGCCTCTGATTCAAGACTGAATGATCGTCTATAATTGATCATTGTCTCTAATTGTTCTGTAAATTTAGACCGTTTATTATAAATATGAATTAAATGTTTGTGAAATTGTACTAAATGTTTGAGAAAATGTACTAAATGTTTGTGAAAAAGTTCGAAAGCAATGTGAAAAAGCTGTAAATGATTAGAAAGGAAATGTACTCAAACGTTTTGTGTTTTAGGGATGATGATAATGATCGAAGCGACGATGAAGATAGTGGAGGTAGACTAAGTTTCAATGTATCTGCTCCTTTAGCTAAAGACAGGGCTCGAGAAGCACTATTAGCAATCAGTCAAAAAGGTTAGTATCTTGATTATTATTTTAACATTGTGATTTTGAATGAAGAAGAGTTCTGCATTTGGATTCTTCAACTGTTATGCAAAAATTCATTGTGGGTTACTAATGCTTTATGTATAAAATACACCTGCTATTAAAAATTCATATTTTGATAGTTGTTTGCCTTTATCTTTGGACCCAAGCCATTCTGGTTTAAAGGAAACTCTTATTATTAAGTAGAGGAAGAATAGAATTACTTATAGGTTTTTATAATGTCCGTCTGTCGGCTTCTTTTTTCTACAGTTTTTGACGTAGAAGGATGAAATTCAGAATGTAGCTCGCCATGGGCATGTCCTGCTTCACTTTTTTGTTTGGTTTTGATTGCCCCACTGAGGTCGGAGTTAGAGGGGATCACCTGTCTATGGAGTATATATGTATGTAAATTCATTATGCAGATTCCTCTAGGCATGACCCACATTACTCAAATTGTCCCAGTAGAGTCAGAATTGTGGGGGGGGGGGGGTAGCATTCACTGGCTTTAGAGCTATAATGTTTTCAAATGGCAACATATAGCATATTCAATCTGAAGTGATGAGAAACAAAAGAAGAGTTATTTTACGTTTTCTAAATACTGCGAACAAGAAAATCAGTTCTTTGATAAATATTGTGGTTAAAAAAAAATGCGGATAAAAGGGTTCACTCCACTTTGGCCCCGTGAAGTTGGCCCCTTCCACTTTCGCCCCTTCCACTTTGGCCCCGTCCACTATCGCCCCTTCCACTTTGGCCCCGTCCACATTCGCCCCCTGCAAAAATACTTTTAAGACCCACTTTCATAAAAAAAGACCCTGCAGAGAGGTTAACAAGTCAAATCGAAAACTAAGAATTCAGTTATTTAGAATACTTACCTAACCTAACCCACGAAATTCTCCTTTTAATTAAGAACGATTTAAATTAAAGCTTTCCTAAAATCTAAATTGTTTTAAAAGATTGACCCGGCATGAAGACGTCATTTACAATAAAAAACGAAATAATTTTTTTTTAATTTTTTTTTTTTTTGATTTTTAAATATGTTAACTATATTTCGTTCTTCTTATTAATTTTTAATTATGAATTCATAGGATCACAAACCAGATTGTTACCATACAATACATCAGTACACTAAAACAATTACATCGATGGTTCTATTATTTTTTTTATCTTATTATTATTTCCCTAATTTTTCCCGGTTATAAAAAATTCCCTGGCTTTTCCCGGTATTTTAGTAGTAATTTAATATAGTTGCTATTTTTAATATAATTCGCATCATAATTATTACACAAAACATAAGTACATTAACACATAATATAATATATAATATTTATTAAATCATTTATGTTTCATTCATTTAAAATTCCATGGTTTGCACAGTAGTCGTTAGCCTGATCATTATAGGCCCACGGTTTTCAAAAATTTTTGAACAAGTACCACCCTACAAGGACAGTAAACTGAAGTTTAATACCAAATAATCAATCAATCTAACTTTTTGTATCTGCTTCACAATACATTGTTATAATATTTCTGATTTGTTTGTTATTAAATAAAAATTCATGAATGGCTTCTTCTGTGTTTATTTTGCTACTCTTTTAACCATGGAAATAAATTACAATAAACAGATTTAATTTTAATATTTTTTAAAATAGATTCAATTTTTCCTGGAATCGATTAATCGTTACTATGCAAAAATAAATTGCATAAAAATTAATTGATTATTAAACGATTCAATTTTTCAGGGAATCGCCTACCACTAAAAACCACTTAAAACAATTGGGTGATTATTCGTGAAAAACATTGCTTGAAGTACCATCACAGTTTGAAACCCTGGCTATGTTGTATTCAAGTTACTTGCGTACAGCCTTAGCCTCTCCTCAGGGCCTCGATAAAATATATTGGCGATAAAATTACCATATAATGGCGCCGGGGCGAAAGTGGACTTCGGGGGCGAAAGTGGAACGGGCAAAAATTTAAGGGGCGAAAGTGGAGGGGGCGAGAGTGGAGGGGGTGAAAGTGGAGGACACCGATAAAAGGGGTAAAAATCGGGGCTTCCACTAATTTCCTAAATTTTCTTGGGGTGGGGGATTAATTTCTTGTTACTTGGCTATTTTACTTATGAATCTCTTGTATATTTTAATATATGTAAAGAGTAATAATGAAATGTCATCTTTATCTGCAGAAAATAACGAAGGTACTGATGAAGAAGCTGATGAGGAGTTAGAGCGTTGGGAGCAAGAACAAATAAGGAAAGGTGTCAGCATTCCACAGGTGAGAGTTTCCATAATTATTGTTGCAGTGAAATGTAACTGAGCTAAGTTTGTAAAGGCTGTAATAGCGAGGTAAGATTAAGAAAAATAACCAATTATTTACAGTAGAACTTCCGTAGAGCGAACGTCGATATAGTGAAATTCTCTCCATAACGAAATCTTTATAGCGTAATTATCCCTCTATAACGTAAGGATTTTTCTGTCCAGGCAATAAATTTTAAGGTATATTTTAGCTCTTTATTACGAAATTTGGTTCCCTCACTTAGCATGACCGGACAACCAACGAACGAAATCATCGCAAACGAAGTTAAAAACAAGTTCTTACGTCACAAGCTCGGCCCAGTCGGCTGCGACTATGGCATTAGGCTTATTTTATCGGCAAAATTACGAAGATTTCTCGAGAACAACGTTATCGCACCAAACTACCCATGGTGCACTGCACAGGAATAATGGCGGCCTGCTGAGGAGTTTAAATGTGCAAGCATGTTAAAAATTTATTCTCTATGAGAATCGGCATGAGAACTGCTATAAAAGCTTTCGAAACTCGGAAGATTTTTTATATTAAAAACTTTAATATTTGTTCAAATTTATGAATTTATTTTATTGAAAGTTTAAGCCCATGAAATGTAATTTTACCGAGGCCGACGAAAAAACACTTGTCGGCCTTAATATACCTGCTTATGGATACGCTCTATCGGTATTTTTCCATAAAATACGTATTACAATATTATTTTCGACCCGTTCTGCTTTTAAATTTTAATTATTTCAGAAAAAATAATCGCGATCCAACAAAATTTTCAGCAATGTCTGCCTAGATGACTTCAGATAGGCAGCGATGTCAAGTATCGAAAAAGTTTTTTTCTTAACGTTAAAAAGTATTCAAATTAATATAAAATACTAAATTTAAAATATATACATATATAAATGCAATTATCAGCAATTTATACATCAAGATTCTGCAAATTTTAACACCACCTTCATGCAACGAAATATCTATATAGCGAAATGATTTTGCCGATCCGTTGAGTTTCGCTGTACGGAGGTTCTACTGTATAACTCTATTCAACAAGTTGAAAAAGTATTCCTTAAATGAGCGAATACTTGTATCAACCAGAAACAGCAGAGTTTTCAATATTGGAGAGATTACTTTCCACAAAATTATTAAGCACAAATACAACGTCACTATGAACATACGTGCTACCGAGTTACATGTGATGGCTTTACAGGATGTACATTGACCATATCACAGGATATGTTCAAAGTGTCCACCCTGAGCAGCTGTGCATCTTCAGCTCTGTATGTATACTGGCAAAGCAGCTCGAAGATACATGAATCTTGTTTAACAGCTACACATAGTTATTGATATGCTTTTCTAGATCGTTGATGTCATTAACTGAAGTAGCATACACCACACTTATCTTATATTCCCATAGATAAAAATCAGTGGATTAAGATCTAGAGACTGCGGAGTCTAATGCACTGGACCTTTATACCTGATCCACTGTTGTGGGAAGGTATTATCCAAAAACTAACTACATGCAAATTGCACTGGAGCCCCATCACGCATGAACCGCATCTGTGTTGATACCACAGAGTAAACAGAGCGATCATGCAGCATTAGATGTGTTAGCCAGCTGCGTCGCCACCGGAAACTCTCGCGTGGCCATCTTTGGGTGGGACTCAGATCGCAAATTCCACGTTACTTTCCATGTGTTTAGGCACGTATTTGAGGGTAGGGAACTGTTTTTTTCTACTTTAGCTACCGTGGAATGAGTGAACAACATGCCAAACAACATGCGTGGCATACGGATGCAACATGAGAACAACAAAAGACAGCGGGTTATCTTTTCACAGATAAAGAAAAGAGAATTGTAAGTCATCGTGTGTTATATGACTCAATCGTGGATCGTTTTCAACCCATGCCCAAATCGCTGCAAATTATAAATGTTTTGTTTTCTAAAAAAATGTTTGTTTGATAAAAATATCAAAGAATTTCAGTCATTTTTCAGAAGTATTATCAATGTAAGATGCTGGTAAATCTTTCAAAACGTTCACTTTTAGATAAATAATTAAATATATACTGGAGATGACCTCCAAACATGATGTAATAATTTTTCTATCGAAAAATGGAAGGAAATATTTTGGTAATCAATATTTTGCCCACTTCCTGACTACCTACAGCTCTGCAACTTTCCCCAACGGCGTCTTATAGCATGTTTCAATCTTTAATTTCACTAGTCTTTCATTTATTCGTAAGTTATTTAATATTTAAGTTTAATATATATACAGTACAATCATGACGTAACAACTAACAACTGTATTGTTGTTTATTGTTATCGTTGTTAATTTGATCATCAGTGCTAGCAAAGTTGTTGATTGTGGTGAGCATTCTTTATGATTAGCCAGCATAAAGTATTTTATATAAACGTTTACCCGATATTAGATGGCAGATTTCCAAGGTTTTTTGGTTTTTGTAGATATCAAATAAAAAGCTTAATTTTTATAAATAAAGACTAAAAAGAATAAAATAAAATATATAAAATAAAAATTTTAAAGCACACACTTTCACCTTAAAAAGTTCAGAAAAAGTAAAAAATCGAATTTAAAAAAAAAGGTAAAAGTGTGGTGGCGCATTTAATATTAAATTTTAAAAAGAAAATACTACATAATAAACGTGCCACCACATTTTTACCTTTTTTTGTAATTCGATTTTTTACTTTTTTCTGAACTTTTTAAGGTGAAAGTGTGTGCTTTAAATTTTTATTTTATGTATTTTATATTATTTTAAATTAAGTTGAAATTGAGAAAATGTAAGGCCATGTAGCAATTGAACATTAATTTTTATTTCCTATAAAATTGATGAATGTTACCTAAAAAATCACTTTTTTTGTGCATCAATGAAACAAAGTTTTGGGAAAATATAAAAATTTGACATGAAAATCAACATATACCATGTATAAAGCAGATTATTCGCTATTTTGAGTATGGCTTCGGCATCGTCCCACCACAAGATGGCTGCCAAAAGGCGACGCGCTTTTGAGGCCGTAAGCGCTCTGTTTACTCTGTGGTTGATACGCATGTAATTTGGTAAAGACACTTTGTAGGACAAAAGCTCACAGATATTCTTTCTTGATTTTATCCCAGGAATCATCCCCGACATTTATTACAAATTTATAGGTACAGCGTGTATATATTTCAATGCTCTGTAGCCTATATTCCATGTGGGTCATCTTGCAAGACATAGTCAAGAAATATATACTAAACAAATGGACCAGTCGGAGGGCAGCAGTAGTCCAAACTGGTTTACGATACTGCGTATAGTAAAGACTAAATTGAAAACAATAGTTCAAGATAAATTATAAAAAAATTATATAAAAAGAATGCAGTAAGAAAAATACAATAATAATGATAATAATAATAACACTATTTGATATAATAACATCAACATATACAGGGTGTGTCACTTGTAATGTTTCTTTCTCCGGTAAAGTCAACTTTGTTGCTGTATTGGTAATATATTTTTTTTTAATAAGCCTTCCAAACCTGGAAGGGAATTGTGACACACCCTGTATTTGATAACATCTAGCCATTGGAAGAGTTCTTTTGGCTTCTGAGATTTAAGGATTCCAGATAATATAGTATTCTGAAGCCACTCGCAAAAGTCCAAAAAATTGTTTATATAGTAAATGCTTCATGATTTGTTCATGCATAAATTATAAAGCAAGTCCAAATTATTATTATCAATAAGTTACATGAAAGATCCAATTTACTATAATATCACTTCAAAATTTGCTATTCTATGATTTTTAGGTCCCTGTTCCTCAGTTGGAGGCTCCAAGCATTACCACTTATCCTTATCCAGGGGAAACGTCAAGTACCCTGTATCCAAGCGAAGCTTATGGATGTCCAGTGAAGACTGAACAGGAAGTTGCATCTCAATCCCAACCACCACTTCCAAACGATTTACCGTCGTTTACCGTTGAGAGTCTTCGCTTGCAGCTAAAGGAGAGGTATAGACAGTTTTTCAGTTTGCTAATGGGAACGGTCTTACATTTTCTTTAACGTTCACATTCTTTTCTAAGGAAAAGATTTCCTCCCTTATATATTCAAGTCATTTGGAACTCTTCTTCTGATGAGGGGTTATGCTCTTTGTCATTGTCAATACAGTGCAAAATATTTCTAGATAATTTTTTCCAGATATATCTAACTCAGTGCCCTTTATTCTGTCCAACTTCTAGTGTTTCTTTAATTAGAAAATAATTACTGTAATAGAGCAGATTAAGCATAACGTATAAACATTCGGCTACTTCTTTTCTGTGCACAGTACATAAACATCATTCTGCTTTGTAATTATTTATGCTACGAGGGGTGTTTAAATGATTTAGACTAATGACATTTATCATGTCATAGATAAAGGGCCCCCAGGTTAGGCTTCAGCCCTTTCTACATACTTTTCTGAAGAACTATGCATCTTTGCTGCTGCTCCAGTAGCTTTCATATGGCTCACTATACCATTCTCTTGGAGTGTCATGCAAAGTTTTCAGGAAAAAGTAGCCACTTATGGAGTGTGTAGACCTTTGAATTTCAAATTGGGGAAAAATAACCAGCTCAAAGAGATTTGGCTTATATTAACTCTTATATTAATTACGTCAAAAATTATCTGCACTTTTTGTTCTAAATTTTATTGACATGTACATGATTTTTCTACATAATCACCTCCCTTGTTAATGCACTTGGTCCAGTGGTCAACAAGCTTGCAGAAGGTGGTTTTCAGTTGGTTGTGAAGCTATTTATGCACCATGGATGATTTGGTGGGCAGAACCATGAATGAGTTCAAAGAAGACTCTACCTGATCAATGTTAACTCGCCAATTCATCTCTCGAACTTACTGAATTTTGTCGTCCGTCGTGGAGGTTAAGAGGCGTCATGCTTCCTCTTCATGTGTCACACTCATCCGGACACTTTTAAGCTTCTCGCTCCACAAAAAAACACTTGTTTGTGATGTCCCCATATTGTGATAAAAGCCTATGATGAATTTCAGCTCCTTTCACACCCTCTGACTAGAGAAATCAGATCACTGCTCACTGTTCCTCTTTGGTGCACATTGTAATAGCAAATGATGCGATCAATACCAAATTTCCCACATGTGACCACAGTTGTACCAACTCTAAATACATGTGCAGAAGACAGTATGACAACCTTGAAGGTATGTTAGGTGAAAGTGTAGATACCGCATTTACTCGATTCTAAGGCGTCTTCGAATGTAAGGCGCATGCTGATTTTTGAGATCATTTTTGAAAACAAAAATTATTCCTCGAATCTTAGGCGCACCAAAATCAACTTTATAACTTTATTCAAAAATCAAAATCAACATGTTTTAGTGCAATATGTACATATTTTTATTAAACAATATCAGCAAAATGCAATTATTTTTTCAGAACAAATACTTCTATTATAATATAGAATAAAAATATTTGCAGTATGAAATTGACATTTTATTTTTTCAAATAAATAACAGGCATTTTTTAGTTAACGTCTTCGGCCGCCGTTTTGAAATGCTCTACATGTGGAGTTTAAAGCGCCCTCGCTTCTAAGGCACACCTTGTTTTTTAACCCCCTTTAACGGGAAAAAAGTGAACCTTAGAATCGAGTAAATACGGTAATTTTTGAGTCTCCCTTGTATTAATTTCAAAGCTCCCAAACAGCCTGGATGCATTTAGAGGAATTATAAAATTAACCAATTTCGAGTCACCGGTGAAAAAAAAAGTTTTAATATGTTTTTACTTAAATATTTATAATTGAATAGAACATTAAAAAAAGAAAGATTTTTAACATACAATAGCTAAAATTCTGCCCATCAGTTTCCAAGGGGGGGAAAAAAATAATTTGCTCATATTTGGAAAAAATCTCAATCATATCCAAGTACATTATGTAAAGAGCACAAACAAAGAAAAATTTTTCAATTCCATGCATAACTTTTTGTGTAATTACGGTAGGTTTCTTGTGTGGGCCAGCAAAGTAAAAAATGAAACTGAGAAAAACAGTTTAAAGATTAAAGATCTTTTCTTTCATACTGTAATGATTAAATCAAAAGAAATTTAACCGTTTAAACTTAAAAAATCCCCCAAAACATATACATAGTGTCCCAAATTGATGTATGCACTCTTTGAAACATTATAGTTCAGCAACGAAATGAGATAGAAATACAGTAGAACCTCGTTTTTATGAACTCGCATTTTACGAATTTCTGGATTTTATGAAGTAATTTTGAAATCCCGACCCGCTCCTGTTAATTTCCATGTAATAAACTTTTACGAAGTGTTTTTACGGAGTTAGAAGTTATAATTGGTAGTAAAAAATTTTACTAAAAAAGTGAAAATTGTTTGCGTGAGTGGCCTGGTTGCATTTTTTCGTCTAGTTGCATTTTCTTCATTTGGCTTATGTTATCGCCGTCATGATCGATGATTAAGTGGACTTTTTTCCGCCGTCGCCAACAGAGGGTGCCATAAGTAATGCAAACAAAAGTGAAACTGAACTTGCAGTCCCATCCGAAGATGATGATAGCGAATTTGAAGGATTTGAAGAGTGGCAAATCCTGAAAAGTAAGCTGAGTTTTCAATCTAAATTCTCCAAGTTTGATAACGGATGCGGATGTTTTAACTTCTCCGACGTTAATCGTTAATGAAATTTGCGATCTTATCAAAGATGGCGGCAAGAAGAACATGAAGATGACTGACCAGAAATTGGAAAATATGACATTCAAAGCAACATCCTCACAAATTAAAAGTTCCTTAGAAACTCTAAAAAACCATCTGTTCGTAACTAAAAATGTACCAGACAATATTTTTGACAGTTTTTTTGAATTTTCAAAACTACTTAAATAATGATATAACTTCAAATATGCATCAGACAACAATTCTTAATTATTTTCAAAACTCGAATACATGTACTTAATCAATGTATAAGCCTATTTGTATTAAAAATTCAGTGCCTATTTAAGTGTATTTTTTTTTGGGGGGGGGGGTTATTTTTTACGAAGTTCGGATTTTACGAATAAATATTATTGGTCCCCTGAAATTCGTAAAAATGAAGTTCTGTTGTATAAGGTTTGTTGTGTATGATCCAGACGGCATTGGAAAAGCATAGCAACATGTTCATTTTTTGTTCATTTGTTTATAAACTAAATTGGCGGTGAGACTTTCATTCGATGAATGTAAGTGGATACTGAAATGCTGTTGAGGTTCAACGACGTTGGAGGGTTGAATTTGGCACACTATTACCAACAAACCCATAAACACTGACAGAATTAAGAGATCAGATTGAACATTCCGTCAATGATAATCCAGTTGGTATGTCGCTCTGTTCGACATTGGTGTTGGGAGTGTACTGTGGCAGAAGGTGGACATTTTGAACATGTATGAGCTTAAAGAAGTTTAAGGAATGAAATACAACAAACCTTATATTTCTATCTCATTTCATTGCTGAGTTATAACGTTTCTATCAATTTGGGACACGGTATTTCATGAAGTACACATATGAAAAAGTAAGAAATGCAAAAATCCAAAAATTGAAATTCTCATCAAAGTCGCCATTTTTTCACCGGCGACGCGACTTCCCTTAAATCGTGATAATTGTCGCTAATTTGGCTATTGCTGGCAAAAAATCACCATTACCTGCCATTTTGGTTTTCAGGGAAGTAGCGGACTTGTGGATAGATGTCTATATATGCTTTCAAAGAAAACTGGATCCTTATTTAAAAAAAAAAAAAGCAGCAGAGATCCACACATCGTACATTTTAGTTTTTATGTGGCAGTGGTTAGATTAGATTCATAAATACTCTAAAAAGGAATTAAACGATTTCTTATCAGTGGAATAAATATATATGAAAAATAATAATTATCAGGTGTGAAACTTAATTCTGTTAGATATTTTTCGACTTTAATTTTATGTATATATCTACTTGAAATGGATTCTGTCGGTTTCCACCATCTTTGCCCATTGTTCAAGCAACGTTTGGATTCCACGACATAACCACATTCAGGAATCATGCTGTTATCGCCACTTTCACCAATGGCCCTAAAAAATTGAAGTGCCGATTTTTATTTAGAGGAGGCGAAAGTCGGTGGCAAATAGAAAAAGAAAAAAAAATAAACGGTGGCTATGAATAAATAATTCCAGACCCACCCCTGACATTCTTTGACTCCCTGATGACTGGGACTGACCAGATGATTCTACAAGAGTACTCCAAGTGGTAATCCAAAGGAGCAGTGTACTCTGATGTAGAACTTCCATCCAAGTTCATTAAGAATGTACTTCACATCCTCAGCAATGCGAGGATGATTGTTATTGTGTGGCTCAGTGGTGACTCGTTGGCTGCTTTTCCTCAATTGCATGTTGCACATTTGCATTGCTGTGTAATGATCTGCCGTGACTGTATATTCTGATGGGATAAGCTCATGGTATACCAAATGAACAGCAGAACGTTCTTTCTGCGAATGTTGCATTTGGGCTGCAAGGAGAGTAGTACGGTGGGATTAACATATGAATTTTTGCACTTTGTACAGAAAAGACTTGATTCTTCTACCTGGCGATCGGTTGAAGACACGTTGGTCCGGTGTATCCAATTGTTTTCTGTTAACTCGTGAGGCGCCCGTTTCTTTCTGGATTTTTCCAAGCATGTTCAACTGATGACTTTGTGAATTACTCCCAACATCTCTGCAAGTTCCTTTTGAGTTTGTGTCATATCTTTGAAGATGATTGCTTTATGCCTGCGTCTGAAAACTTCTTTGGGTAGTTCAGGCCCTCATTCATTCAAGTTGAAATTGCCAGTCCTGAACTGGTTGAACCAGTTGTAGTTGCCTCTCCATACGTTTCATACAGGATCCAAGATGTTTCGCAGCAGAAATCTTCTGGTGATAGTATTGGAGTATGCAGTGTTCAATTCACCTTGTCTGCTCCATTTCAAAGTAATGAACAAAAATTTTTGAAATTATGCATGAATAAATATTATCATGTGATCATCTACCCTACTGTGTAAATATGATTTTAAGTGCAACAGCTGATTTATGAATTATGACTTCTCATAGATAACTGACAGAATTAAGTTGCACTCCCAATAGAATCATGAGAAAATATTTAATCCTTTAAAAATAAGGTATCACAAAATTCAGACAACTCCAATGGTTAGAGTAACATTTGTAAGTGATTGTTAATTTGTTGATGCAGTTAAGATATTACTCCAAAGGGTTTCATTATATTAATTTTTACTTTTTCCCTTAAAAAAAGCTTCTCTATATCAAAAGACAGAGTTACACCAGTAAAATAGATAGATCCATGGGTAGATAGAATTTTTTAATTGCTAACTGTAGTTTATTATTTAAATTTCTGTTGTTGCTCGTTTTCCCCCCCACGTTTACCTCATTACAGATTGGAAATATTGAACCAAACTCATCGTGCCCATCAGCGAGAACGAGACAAAATCTTGGACGATTTGGTGACTTACGAGAGTCACAATGTGGAGCTGGAGGAGAAGGCCCCAGGGACAGCCCGTGCCTTCACTTTCTATCAAGAGATGCGTGGGTATGTCACAGACTTGGTTGAATGTCTCGATGAGAAGGTGGGTCTCTACAATCAATATTCAACTTGGGATGGATTGGGGAAATGGGGAAAAATATTTTAGAGGGATTGTCATTATACGTTAATATGGGTTGTTTTATTGTGGGGCTTTTTTTTTTTTTTTTTTTTAAAGTTAATTTTTGCTTTTTTCTTTGAATTTCCTTAGTTTTTATTTATTTATTTATTTATTTATTTATTTATTTATTTATTTATTTTCTGAAATTTTATGTATTTTATTGCATCCAGTTCCTGATATTTTTTTTTCCTTAGTGAAATTTTCTACTATTTCTAAATTTACATGATCTATACAAGGTTTATAAATGATTTAGACTAATGACATTTACTATGTTGTGGATGGTCTGGGCTCCCAAGTTAGGCTTCAGCCCTTTCCACGTATTCTCCCTGATGAGCTATGCATCGTTGTCACCATTCCAGTAGATTTCATTTGGCTACATTGTACCATCTATCATTTTCATGGAGTGTCATAACCAGTCTCTGATGGCTGCTTGCAGGGCATTATTGCCTGGAAATCTAACATTACGTGTAGGGGCTTCTTCATTTCATTGAAGAGGTCATAGTCGGTGTGAATACCAATTGAGACCGGTTTCCTACTTCAACTCACAGTGCTGGTATTGGTTTGGCCACAGAAGGCATGCTTTCCTGTTCGTCCCTAATATCAACAGTGGTCTATGTGACTGGCGGCTGTTGTACCCTATCCTCAACAACATTTGATTGGTGGTATGTTGTAAGATGGCTGACGAGGAGCAAAGTTAGATATGTTAGGGCAGCAGTGGCCTCTCTGTTGGCTTGCACAAGTCTGGTCAGCCTTGCTGACCTCTCTCATCAACGAGCAGTTTTCCTTCCATTGGAGTGCCGCTGATTGTGTGCTTGCAGAAGTTTGAGGTGCCGAGTATAGTGTGCGTGCAGTTTTCCTATAAATAAACTCTTCAAAACACTTGTTTGGGGTTTAAGAAAAAATTTTTTAAACCAATCCCACAAAATTGTTTTTAAAATTTTTTCAATACTGTATTGAAGGCTAACTTGAATTGAGGCCACTACAACTTACTGATGCTTGAGTGTTAACTCTGAAGAAAAAAAATTTGCTTTTTTTTTTTTTTTTACAATTTTTGCTGGACATTCGCGCTCAAGTTTTAAACTCTATACTTAATCAAATTAATAATCTGCAGATGTCATATATGTATATTATGTTACCGGTCTGCAGAGAGAAAAAGATTGAGAAACACTGTTGCTTAAGATATTTCCAGGAGTTCTTCCATCTGTTTCTGGTATTTCTGTACCTATCATGAAGATGGAGAGGACATGTCGATCCTATTGCTTAGGCGCCTTGCTTACCCGACCTCACTTCTTTAGACATTTATTCGGGGAAGATGTATAATACTGTGTAGTCGACCAAACACAGAAACCTCTAATCCACAAGGAGGGACTCTCCTGATATTTCCTTTTGCTTAATTTATGATGAACAGACATGATTTTGAAACTGTTAAATGACCTTCTTTTAGTGGTACTGGATTTGATAATTTGTAAATTATACCAGTAAACTAGCTATATGCTGAGGTAACAAGTTTAAAATGAATTTGGATACAAAATATTAATATACATTCATGCTTATTTTATTGTTGTTTTTTTTATTAATGTTCTTAATGATGTCATTTTAAATGTCATTAAGAACATTATTTTTCTGTTTTTATTCCTTAATTTTTTTAAAATTTTTACTTTCCCAAGTTTACTGCATCTTGATTTATTATTTATTTGTTTGTTTGTTTATTTTTTATTATTTGTTTATATTTTTTTGATATTAAAAATGTGATAAATTTCTCTGACAGAGACATGTATATATTATTACTATGTATATATTTTTTTTCTTAAAAAATGTCACAACTTAAATTTAGGATTGTCTTTATTCACTGAATTTTCCTACTCCGAAGTGTTCGGAGAGAAAAATAAATGTTAGATCTTGTTTTCTTGGTTGTTTTTTTCCAAATGTCCAAAAGAAAATGATCAAATTTTAAATTAGCCATTTGATTTCATAAAAATCGTTTGTTGATCCTTGTGCATTATGCTGTACTGTTGCTCTACATACCCTTAGACTTTGAGTAAATTCCTTGTTTATTTGCAATATGACAATATTTAGGGCAGATATATGGAAAATTGGTGAACAATCTTGTTAAAGTTGTGAATATCTTCCTTAGTGCATCTCGAAATGCAGTGTTTTCATATTCATTCAAGTATCATCAGTCTTGTTAATGGGTGGATGTAATGAGTTTGATTTTCCATTACAGTTGGTAGAGGTGATGAGCGTGATACTCGTGGTCCTTGGTTCGAATCACGGAAATTTTCATTCCATTTTTTCCCATTAATATCTTTACTCTGAATTATGTTTAATTGATATTATGAACGACTGTAGGATATCATGAAGATAATCTACAGTATTCTTAGAAGAATGTTCATTGTTAGGCAAGGAGAGCTAATGTAGAAGACCTATTAGAAGAACAAAGAGCAGGTTGGAAACTGAACTCTGAGGTCTAGAGAGGTCAAGAAAAGAGGAACAGGATTTGATAATCATAATAGTGAAAATATGAAGTGACCAAGGATCAGTAAAGAACTGAACTAGATAAAGAAGTAATCCAGAGTTAATTGTGCTCTTATTTAAGCTTATGTACATATAATTCTTAAAATAATTCTGGTTCATCAATTTAGTTGGACAATAGCAATACTAATTTAATCAAGTCTTATCTGATTTATTGCTATTTTATACGAGGGTGGGCTGAAAAGTAATGCCTCCATGGATGTACTTTTTTATTTTTTAACCGATTTTCAAAATTCTTTTTGTATCTGATACTCACATTTCTCCTCTATGTAATGCACTATTCACTTTTCGACATAGTCCCCATCCCTTTCCACGCATTGTACCAATGCGTGACTAGTCGGGTGAACCCGTCGGAGAGGAATTCCGGGGTTGTTGTCGACACCAAGACCGAACGGCAGGTTTCACCTCGTCGTCAGAACGCAACTCATGCCCCTTAAGGTGCTCTTTCCTCTTTGGGAAGTGGTGAAAGTCGCAAGGTGCAAAGTCTTTCATTTTTGAACGGCAGTTTTTCATCTTTGAACTGTGGGCACTGCAACCCCTTCTGATGTGTGGCGATCGTGTGCGGACGGGCGTTATCGTGATGCAGAAGAGGATCCAAAGCTGCCATTCAATCCTCGTGTCGACTACAACCCCAGAATTCCTCTCCGACTAGTCATGCGTTGGTACAATGCGTGGAAAGGGATGGGGACTATGTCGAAAAGTGAATAGTGCATTACATAGAGGAGAAGTGTGAGTATCAGATACAAAAAGAATTTTGAAAATCGGTTAAAAAATAAAAAAGTTACAGCCATGGAGGCATTACTTTTCAGCCCACCCTCGCATTCAGGGTGGAGGTAATAGTAAAACTGTCGCCATACAGTTTGAGTCAAAAAGACTCTGTAGCATTTGGATAAGCTAGATTGTTTTTGGCTTAAATATCTGAACCTGCTAGAAAAACTTTTCAGAAGTAGAGAAAATTGTTGATTGTTGTCGTGAGTCCATGTTATTGTCCTTGCGTGAAGCCAATCCTAAAAGGAATAAAATCCTGTTATAATTTTAGGCTTAGGAGAAACTATTCCACTACGAATAACTCTGCTTTGGGAAGAGTATGATGACATTTTTCCTTCTTTTTTTTTCATATTAATATCTTTACTGTGTGTTGGAGCATTAACTCCAGTTCTTATTTATTACTTTCTTACGAGTTTTCATCAACTTTCTGATGGTTTGGGAAAGGAAGAATTCCCAATCTGCGAGCCAGGTGCATACCATATCCTCCTCTTTACTAGTTTGTAGTGTATACGGCACTCGGAGGCAGCTTGCTGTAATGTGTCTGCAGTGTCCCAGTTGGTAGGGGCAACGAGCGGATATCGGATGTTAGAATCCAATCACAGATTTTTTTCCTTCTGCTTTTCATACTAATGTCTTTACCTTGGGATGTTGAGCATTAACTCTTGTTCTCATTTATTATTTTCTTTTAAATAATATTTGATGAAGATTCCTGCAGTCAATTGAGAATGTGATAACTGAATTGATTTATTAATTCTTCTTATTCCTTTTACTGTCTGTTTGTCTGTTTTGGCATTCCTCATTTATTTATTATTTATTATACTTGGGTTTTGTTTTTTGTTTTTGTTTTTTTAATTTACAAATTGTATCTTGTTGCAGATCACTGAATTCATGATTAATCCTTTTTTGTAGATTAAGGAAAGAAGATGTCTGAAATAATTTTATTGATTTTTACTAATATTTGTTTTATATTAATCTCTTAGTGTAGTTCTTGCAAAGGCTTATACCGCCGTATTTGTAATGGATGCATGTATTTGTATTTTTCAAGAAAGATGTCAAAATGTTTTGTTTTGTTTTTTTCCCCTGTAAAAAGGATCAAAATATGTAGAAAATTCATAAAAGTACAAAAATTGGAAACTTTTTTCCCCAATAATAACAGTGAAATTAAGCTTTAGTTAGTTTGACATGATTTCTTTTGTACAAAATTGACTTATTTATTAATTTTATCACAATAATTGCTGTATTTGCTTGAATATAGGTCGTGTGCATGTGTAGGTCGCACTTCCAAATTTTTGTGCCAAGATTTTGCCACAAAAATCCCCCTCCCCCAGAGGTGATTTTCATCATATTTTCATCATCTAACCTTAAAATTCAAACCAGATCATCATAACTGGTGATGTTAATTAAATCACTATATTAATCTTAAAGATCACATCAAACAAAGTGAATGCCATCTTGAAAAAAGTTTATTTATGTATTGGGTTGAGTTAAAAGAAAGTTCTTGTTCCACTAAAAAGATTTTCAGCCGTAAATAATTATATCCAATTACCGTAAATTCTCTATTATAATGCGACCTATTATATAATGCGATTCCACTTTTTTGGCCCAAAATACCAGCAAAAATGATATCCTCTTGTATAATGCGATCCCCATTTTTGACTCCTCGCGAGAAATAAAATGTGCAAAAATATAAGTAGGCTTTCTTGTAGACTCCTCCTTTCTTGTAGGCTTTGGTTCGAGGCAGTTTGGAAGTAGCGATCTTTGGGAGTTATTGTTTTCCTATTAGATGCTGGCGACGAGAAATTCAAATAAAAAATGAATTAATTTATTGTATAATGAACTGGACACTGTATATGCTGTCTAATTAATCTATAACACACGGTAATTTCGTTGTGAATTTCATCAGGACTAGGACAGTAGTCCGTAGCAGTTTGGAAGCAGAGACCATCGATATTGATGGTCTCTATTTGGAAATAGAGATCTTTGGGAGGAGTTATTTTTGTATTAGATGTTGGCGACGAAAATTCGAATAAAAAGTGAATTAATTTATTGTATAATGAACTGGACACTGTATATGCTATGTAATTAATCTATAACACACGGTAATTTCGTTGTGAATTTCATCAGGACAAAATCCCATCCGGACAAAACCTCCTCCAGTCGCAGTCGTCGTTGCAGGACTGATATTAATCCTTTTGTATAATACGATCCAGCAAATTTAGGTGCTTTTTAGGCCAAAATTATTCGCATTATAGTAGATAATTTACGGTATGTATAAACCATTTGGCTCAATCACCCTTTGCAATACAATAAAGGTGAGGCAGACATGGTAACATGGCAAAAGCTTTGTAAAATCAACTTCAAATAGGTAGAATTTGCTTGACTTGCATAAAGGTACCATCCCAGTTTTTCCCAGTTAAAATCCGGTACAAAATTTTGCGACCTATATTGAAGCAAATACTGTATATACATACCGTATGCTGTTCAATAAAGATGGAGACTGGCTTGTTTTAAAGGCAAACTTTTAAGTTTTAAAAAAAAAAAAAAAAAAAAAAAAAAAAAATTATGTATGAAGGCATCTATCTAATTTGTAAAAGAGGAGGAGCTCGTTTTATGGCCAATATGGAGCCATCAAAAATTCTATTTTGTGCCTTAAGAATATAGTACTAAGTAAAGAGGGTGTTATGCGCTTCCATGGAATATGTCTTCACTAATTACAAAAGTTAATGAAAGATGGGAACTCTGCTGTTGTGGTCGTTATAAAATGCAATGGTGACCTTGGCGCATGAGTAGCATTTTACGTGAGCATTTTACGTGTAAAAAATAGTCGTCATCATTTACAACAATTATCTATCCCCTGCAGTGCGAAGTCCCCTCCAAATTTTTCCTAGTACAGAGAAAGTATGGTTAATTACAAGAGACATTGGCCAATGAGCCACCACAGTGACCAAATGCAAATTGCAATTTGTTAATAGGGAATATAAAGGACAAACACATTTATGCCACTGCAGGATTTGACTCGTGACCTGATGACGAGAGTCAGAGGACCTAACACTCTTGGCATACGTGATGGAGCCCTTATTTAGCACCTTATGGCTTTCCTTTTTTTCTCATTAGAGGACTGAACTTTAATGATATTTACTTTTAAAATTCAATGGATATCTTGAAACGTTTAGAGCAGTGGTTCCCAACCTCTTTCGAATCACGAGCCCTTTTCTAAAAATTAATAACTTGTGACCACCCCCATCTCAAGTTTCTATAAAAAAGGCATTTTAACAGGGTTATTACCAAAAAAAAAAAAGTTAAAAAAAAATTGTGAAATTTCCTATAAAGATAATCTTGCATGCCCCCTCAAAAGTCTTTAATGGCCCACAGGTTGAAATGGAAACTGACTTAAAGGCCATTGTTTATCTCGAATGATGGATGCAGAACTCCTTCGAACCCTGGAAGATATGTCTGGACAAAACTTGGAGAAAGAATGCATTCAGTTAGATAAAAACTTAATAAATGAAAATGGGACCAAATAAATTGGCTAAGATCTTTATTGAACAGAGTTGAAGTGCAGTTTTGAAAAAGAGTATGAAGGTAAAAGAGTTGTACTTATGAATTATTGAGACGATTTCAGGGAATGTGAATTGTGTTAAAGCTTTGATTTATTTTATTATCTTCTCTAACTGTAATTTATCACAAAAAATTGAACATGAATTCTATTTTTTGTGCTTCAACTTTCTCTTTCTTATTCAACAGGTTGGCATTATTAATACTCTAGAACAGAACCTTATGCAATTGCTAAGACAGCGTGCTAATCGTTTAGTGCAACGTCGTCAACAGGATATTAAGGACCAATCTGAAGAATTCCCAGCTGTATTTAGTAGGTTAACTGTTACAATATTTATTGGCTATTTTTTTTTTTTAATTTTCATTTAAGGTTTCATCTTACAGGTAACATTTTAGTCTTTAAATTTGTTTTAGAAAACCATTTATTATTATTATTTTTTTTTATTTTATTTTTATACAATGATAATTTATAATTCATTGTATACTTCTATTGCAGAGTTATTTTTTAACTAAAGATACGTTTTATTGTTTTAATTTTAGAGAAAGCAGTTGTAACTTCTGGTCCTGATCTCTTCAATCGTGAAAAATCTGCAGCTGAAACAGTACGAGCCAGGCGTGCAGCCGAACGTGAAGGCCGTCGGTAAATTGCTTTTTATCGATTCTTAAAAGTCTTACTCGGTGTGTTCGAAAAGTTCTGGGACTGATTATTTTTATAAAAATGTACTGGTGGAGCCATCTCTAGGAAAACTCTGGAATTTTTAGAACATAGTCCTAATGCCAGCCTGCAATTATTTCGTAGTGTTTTAAGAAGTACACAGTTAGGGTGTGTCTAAAACGTCCGACTGGTCGCGACCGGTCAAAGCCCGTCGCAAAGCTCATTTTAGAGCCACCAGAGACTGACTCAAAATTTCGACTGTGCCCGATCGACATGGGAACGATGCAAGCATACGTAACTGGCTTTTTATTCATTTTAATTTTTCTCCCGATTCGGACGAACCTCGATTCATAAAGTAACGACCGGTCGCGATGAGTGTTTTCTTAACACGGCCAGTCGCGGTCGGCTGCCTCGGTGAGTAGGATCAAAATGGCGGACGAAAGTAGAAAATTCATGTGTTCGAGTGCCCGATGCGGAATAAATATATTTTGGAGAAAGGAGATGGCGAAATATGAGGAACCTTGCTGCGACGCCGTTTTGAAACAAAATGCTCACGACCGCGCTGTCCATGAACGAACAAACTGAAGCAAACGGCCGCCAATTGTACCACGTAACCTGTTGGCACCCGGTGGGACTTTTTAGACACACCCTTAGTTGCAACTATGTGAAAGTTATTGCTGTAAACATTTTTACAGTGGAACAAAGACCAGCCATCCAGTTTTGTTTTAAATACAGTAAACAGCTTCAGAAACTGTTTGAGTCATTGAACGGTGAGTCATTTTCGAGAATGGGTATTCAGAGGATGTTGCTAGAAGAGAATCCGAGAAAGGTGTGTCCCACCAAAGCATTACCGATGAAAACATTGGAGTTGTGCTCCAATAGCTGCCAAAGGAGTATCAAGCTGTTAGCCAGAGAGACCAGTATTATCTCGGATATGTTCCTCCTATACAGTAATGTGCTAGCATGTTTGTCAAATCTTGTTTGCCTGTTTTTAGAGAAAATAAAAGAAATATGAAAGTCATTAACATCCATATTTAATGGGAATAATTTCTGCTTTGAATGATTTTGTACAGTATTATTAATCAGACGACCGTGATCCCAAATTTATATTCAAGACCCTTGATAATGGCGAAAAGCTGAAACGTTTGTTAGGTCACTTATTATTTCTTTATTAAATTGTATTATTAAAAGACCTAATTTCTGCATTGAATAAACTCTGTACTTGCCGAGTGTGGCTCCTGCAGACTTCATGCTCTTCTCAAAGCTTAAATTAGCATTAAAAAGAGGGCAGTTTGAAGATGCGGAGTCGATCAAGAGTAATGTGAATGAGGTTTCATTGGTAGATTTTTAAGGAGCCTTTGAGAGCCTTAGGAACATTGTACTTGGTGTGTGGAGATGGAAGAATATGGGCGAACTCTGCCTGCTGCAATGCAAAATCAGCTGCGACGCAATTTCGCCATAACTCCCGAATTCTCCTTCTTGTTTCTAAAAAATTTTGAAAGGTATCTTTCTATTTTCGACCATTTATCTTTCATCGCGCAACATTTTTGATATGTACAGATGTTGTATGTTTGAAACTTTACAGAAAATTCAGTTTTTTCTTGAATTTCCATCCACTTTTCTGTTGCCAAAAGCCAGTGTAACAAGCAAAGTTTTGAAAGCAAAATGGCAAGAACCAATTGGAAGTTTATGGCCCTGTTATTATATACACTGATTGGAAGAAAGTAATTGGACACCTCGCACAGTGCGTTTATTTGCTTTTATTGATAACGGCTAATATCCTGTCGGCCCCCCTCTGGCTGCAATCACGGCGGCCACTCTCCGGGGCATGCTTTCCACAAGAGTGCGTACGACCCCCACAGGAATCTCCCGCCAAATGTCCCGTACAGCCGTCCACAGTTCAGGTAGTGTTTTGGGGAGTGGTCTAGTACCCCTCAACCGACGCTCGACTTCATCTCACAGATGTTCGATGGGATTCAGGTCGGGGCTCTGGGCTGGCCACTGCATGCGTTCAACATTGTTATCGGCATACCATTGCAGGGTATGAGCTGCAACATGTGGCCTGGCATGGTCGTCTTGGTACAGGCATGGCTCTAGAACGCAGGTTTGCCAAAGGTTTGGGAGAACGGAATTGTCCAGGATGGTAGTGTAGTCCGTAGCCCTCACGGTGCCTTCCACCTTCACTACCGGGCCTACGCCATACCACGAAAAACAGCCCCACACCATAATGTTGTGACTCCTCCGCCGAACTTCACTGTTGGAATGATACACTCAGGAAGGAGCCGTTCTCCAAGTAAACGCCACACCCAAACTTTGCCATCCGATCGAAACAATGTGAAGCGGGATTCATCGCTCCAGAGAACATGTTTCCACTCCTCAACGGTCCAATCTTTGCGTTCCCTGGCACATTGCAGTCTGTTCGTTTTGTTTGCTGGTGTGACTAGCGGCTTGTGGGCTGCTGCTCTGCCGTGATAGCCCTGTATGTGGGCCTCCTTTCGGAGGGTCTTGGTGGATACGTGACATTCAGATGCCTGCTGGAATTCCCTGGTGGTCATCGTCGAACGTCGGTTCTTCCGTATCTCCCGCTGCAGCACCTGACAGTCCCTGTCGGTCAATGCGGGTGGACGACCAGGCCTTGGTACATTCGTACAATGTTCATTGGTCCTGTACCTCTTCAGCACATACGCCACTGTTGATTTCGGGTGGTTCCAGCTGCTGGCAATCTCTCGTATGGATGCGCCTTGGAGCGACATTCCAACCCGGACACCCTTTTCGAGCCTGTCGCGACCTGATGCTTCAGTTAGAGTCAATGGTGTTGTCTGATGACTATCTTTGCATTTCCATACAGTAGTGACACGTCTGGTAGCGGAAAGGTCCATTGTTTGCCGGGTGGATGGGTGTCCAATTACTTTCTTCCAATCAGTGTATATATTTATTACAGCCAAGAAACTGTGGCTAACAAGAAAAGAATAAAATAACCAACTAACAAAAATAATTTTTACAATAATAACTTTTATGTACGTTTCGGAGCTCACAGTCTCTAAAAACGAAAGCGCATTCCTCAGTGTAACACGACTCAATCTAATGCGGTCACTGAAGTCTGATTCTTCATAACCATGTTTGGTCGAGTCCATACTATATAGAAAATTAATTCTTTACAGTACAAATAAAATTATTTTTTCTTGTATGTTTTTTTTTACAGTAGTCTCAGAATTTTTTGAAAGCGCTGTGTATATGGAATGCAACTGAATTTATTATCATATATAACATATAAGCATTTATTTTTTTAAATTAGTACTCGAAGACGGAGAGTTCGTGAATCAAAAGGGACTAATATCAAACATTATGAAGGAATGTCTTCAGATGATGAAGAAATGGAGGCAGACATTTCCCAGTTCAGTATGGACAAAGGTATGTTTGGATGGAAGGAAGAACAGAAAAAGATACGCAAGTTAGTCACGAATTCGTCGAATGTTTATTCTGAATGTTTTTATTTGTAGAGAAACTCGTCGCAGAAGCTGATTCTGTGTTTGAAGATGTGATGGAAGAATTTAGTTCAGTCTCTTTTGTCAAAGCACGTTTTGAAAGGTGGAAGCGTGAATATCCAGAATCGTATAAAAATGCTTATATTGGCTTGTGCTTGCCAAAAGTTCTCACTCCTTTCATACGACTTCAACTTCTTACTTGGAATCCACTAGAGGTAGCAATTAAATCATCAGATAAAAAAAATTTATTATTAATTACTGTAAAATTTGGATTTTAAAATACAATGGGTGGGGGGGGGGGTAAATATTACAATAATACTAACTGCACAAATATTATTTAATAATAGCTTTTATAGTACAAGGACGGATCATAAAGTCCTTACATTCATCGTAGAAGCCAGGTCCAGCAGTGAAATGACTGGTGTTTTATCATTTTTGCAAAGGCACCCATACCAGTTTAATCTGTACTGTATTTTGTGGTACCAAATACAAAATGGCATGGGGGTGATATAAACGACATCAACCTGTGATGCTTTGAAAATTATATACAGGGACAATGCCCTATCGTACAAGGCCACTTCCAAAGTGCCAGCTTAGTTTGAATAACAACCCTTGCCCTGGATGGCCTTTATCAATGTGGAGCCATAAATCTTGTAGCACGTAAAGGCCCATATCTTCGAAGAATCACAGTGGAACATATCGTGCAGAACATTCACAACAATCATGGCACGGTTTGTAACATTTTGTATGCAGAATTCCACATATCAAAAGTGCATGCCACATTTGCTAACAGAAAGAGCAGCATATAGACACATCCTCCAGTTTTCGGTTCAACACCAGGCCAATCCAAACTACTTTTATGACAGCCTCATCATAGATCAGGGCAGTCCAAATCGTGCACATCGCCCGCGTGACAAAGCTCATGGGCAAAGCCGAGGAGATAGTCCAAAACTCAGGAGGGGAGTGGGTTTAGCTTTTCCTATGCAGTGTTGCCAGACTTTAGGGGGAGATGTATAAATGAGGCATTATTTCTTTTGTTACTGATACTTGCTAGTTTTCCATCTCGCATAACATGACGCACATTCCGAAAAAGCATAAAATCACTGAACCATTATTTAAATCGGAGTGGGAGAATTTTTTACAATGTCGAATTGATAATTAACAACTCGACTTTAAGGAACTGATCAATGTAATATGCAATAGGGGGTAAGGAAGATTACCCGCGGACAGAAATCTTGAACAGCCTTGTCATAGACGAACACTGATGAGGTTATCTTTGAGATGGAATGATTCCTCCAGGGACAAATGACTTGGTACCCCAACAGTTGGTTCGTCAATAGGTAGGATATATGTAGAGAAGGATTAACCACTCTTTTGCTCCACGTACCCAAGACTCTTTTCCTTCAAGATGATTGTAAAAACTTTGACTGATACTTGTATAGGTAGAAATTTAACAGTTTTCATTACTCACTTTTTCTTTCCATTAATATGGATCATAGAAAGGAACAATTTATGTTCTGTATAGTATTTGAACTTGCAGTTTGTGTTTCTTTAATATTGGTATGCTTTCTGAATTTTCCAGGAATCGGGGGATTTTGAAGAGACCAGATGGTTTGAATCCTTAATGTTTTATAGTTACGAAGAGGGTTCAACATTTGATGAGCTGAAGGAAGATTCAGATACCCAGCTCATTCCCATTTTGGTTGAAAGGATTATTATACCAAAGCTAACAGGTTTGTACGAGTTTCCGCGTTTTTCTTTTTACCTATTTTTAATTGACGGGTCTGCTTCAAAATACAGTAGAATCTCCGTATAGCGAAACTCAACGGACCGGCAAAATCATTTCGCTATATAGATATTTCGTTGCATGGAGATGGTGTTAAAATTTGCATAATTTTGATGTATAAATTGCTGATAATTGTATTTATATATGTATATATTCTAAATTTAGTATTTATATATAAAAACTTAGTATTTATATTAATTTGAATGCTTCTTAACATTAAGAACAAAACTTTTTCGATAACTTTACATCGCTGCCTATCTAAAGCCATCTAGGCTGCCATTGCTGAAAATTTTGTTTGGATCGCAATTATTTTTTCTGAAATAATTAAAATTTGAAAGTAGAACGGGTCGAAAATAATATTGTAATACGTATTTTACGGAAAATTACCGATAGAACGTATCCATAAGCGTGTATATTAAAGCCGACGACTATTTTTTTTGTCGGCCTCGGTAAAATTACATTTCATAAAAATGTTTATGGGCTTAAACTTTCAAAAAAATAAATTTATAAATTTGAACAAATATTAAAGTTTTTAATATAAAAAATCTTCCGAGTTTTGAAAGCCTTTATAGTAGTTTTCGTGCCGATTCTCATAGTAAATAAATTGTTAACATGCTTGCACATTTAAACCCCTCAGCAGGCCACCATTATTGCTGTGCATTGCATCATGGGTAGTTTGGTGCGATAACGTTGTTCTCGAGAACTTCGTAATTTTGCCGATAAAATAAGCCTAATGCCATAGCTGCAGCCGACTGGGCAGAGCATGTGATGTAAGAACTTGTTTTTAACTTCGCTTGTTGGCCGTTTGCTATGATTTCATTCGTTGGTTATTCGGTCATGCTAAGTGAGGGAACCAAATTTCGTAATAAAGAGCTAAAATATACCTTAAAATTTATTGTCTGGACCGAAAAATCCTTACATTATAGGGATAATTACGCTATAAAGATTTTGCTATATGGAGATTGAAAAAGCATTAAATCAATAGGATTTTTGCCGGGACCACAAAAAATTTCGTTATAGAATTTCTCTATATCAACGTTCACTCTACGGAGGTTCTACTGTAATAAGTAAGCCTTTTACGGTTATTTATTGATTTATTGATTGAGCAGCTGAGGTGTGGCGTAGGATAAAATCCTCACAGAACATTCATGAGTTATTCTTTTACAGTTACCAACTTTTTGTTTAATTTTGTAACCCTTTGTAGCCCATTTATTTAATCGTACCAGTTTTATAAAAATTTGTATCAAATAAGCACATAAAGTTTATATTCTGCAATTGCTTTTTTCTTTTTCTTTCCCATTTTGTATACCCCTAAAACGACTGACCACATATCCTGAGTGATAGTTTAATGATCTTATTCTAATAGAATCCTGGTTTTACGTTTCCTGCTTCGTATGTTTTGCCACTTCCCATTACTATTTGCTTGGTTCTCAAGAAACTTGTATATTCAATAGTATTAAAAAAAGTCCTGGTTTTTGTGTAATGCAAACATACAGGGTGTTTCTAAATTATATCCCGTATTATACATGTTTATTACTCAAAAATTATTACAGATTTTAACGTGATTTTTTATTCACAAAGAAAAACTCAAAAAGTTTCTTGGCCTCGCGTGAGTTGATAATGAAACACGTGGTTGGCGCATGGTACCATTGTTAGTGCGTTGTTCCATTTTTCGCAAGATGCAGTAAACAATGATGAGTATTCAAGAAAAAGCTCAATGTGTGTTATGGCTTGTGGAATTTAAGCTCAATAATTATAGTTCAGAGAATGTTCAAAACAAAGTTTAAAAAGGATCGTCCAAATCGCCATAGTCAATTAAGCTATGGCATGAAAAATTTTTAAACACAGGCAGCCTGTTACACAAAAAGGGTGCTGGTAGACCTTCAGCGACACCACAGAGAGTAGATAAGGTCAGGGAGGCGTTCGATCGTAGTCCCCGTAAATCACTTCGCCAAGCGGCTCGTTGACTGGATATGCCAATGACATCCGTATATAAAATAGTGAAGCACTGCCTTGTCTTACACCCTACAAAATCCAGATCATCCGAAGCACGAGAAGATTGCTGAGGATATGTCCAAAAATCGATAATGATCTGACCTTCCTTGAGGACATTTTGTTTTCTGATGAGGCAACATTCCATACTTCCGGAGCAGTAAACCGACACAGCTGCCGCAGTTGGGGCTCACAAAACCCCCACGTTCTAAGGGAGCATATACACGACAGCCCAAAGGTTAATGCTTGGTGCAGTTTAATGCATGATCGAGTAATCGGACGTTTCTTTTTCGCTGACGACACCATTACCACTGCAACCCAGATATGCTGGAGAACTACCTGATTCCACAGGTGGAAGAACTGCAGCCCAACATTGTCTACCAACAAGATGGAGCACCTCCTCACTGGGGCCTGCAAATTAGGCAGTGTCTTGATACGAACTTTCCAGGACGATGGATTGGAAAGGATGGACCAATCCCTTGGCCCCCTTGCTCACCCGATGCGAACCCTCTGGATTTTTTCTTCTGGGGCTATGTGAAAGACAGAGTGTACAAGATCAACGTTGATGACATTGAAACTCTCCAGAACAGAATAATTGAAACAATCGCTGAAATCACCCATGAAATGCTAGCCCGAATCGAGTTTCGCTTTGACGTCCTTCACGCCATAAATGGGGGGCACGTTGAAATTTATTAAGGCATGCTAAGAAACTTTTTGAGTTTTTCTTTGTGAATAAAAAAAATCACGTTAAAATCTGTAATAGTTTTTGAGTAATAAACATGTATAATATGGGAGATAATTTAGAAACACCCTTTATAAATTTTCTCTCGTCCTGCGTTTTTATTACAGTATTCCACTTGATGTTTTTTTGGGTTTTCCCTGCGGTTTTTGTTTTGGTTTTCTCACTGGACTAGAACTGAGACAACCATTTTCTCTTGTCTTCTTGTTTCGGCGAGAAGCCAAAGTGGAGGCCAAGGGATTGTAAGACTTTGTATCGGTCATCTGGTTACAACCCATGTATTTTAGCCAAAGCGTCTCAGTTTTAACGCAGCGTTTGTGACAGGTTTGCCATACCCTACACGCGAACATGACTGAGAAGCTTTTTCACTTGCTTTCATTCACTGCCAATTTTTGCATATGTGGATAAATTCTCATTCCTTGCATACTTTCCCAGAGCATTAATAACTTTCAGGCCAACTTTTCTTCTGCTTAGAAAAATTGTCATCGAGACCACTTTTTCTCTCAAGCATACAGTGCATATACCGGGCGTTTCAAAAATGACCGGTATATTTGAAAAATCAAACAGGCAGCGATAGAAATATACCGTGTGTTGCAATATGCTTGGGACAACAGTAAATTTTCAGGCAGACATACTTTCGAAATTACAAACTGTATTTCTATCGCTGCCCGTTTAGTTTTTATTGATTTTTCAAATATACCGGTATACCGGTTATTTTTGAAACACCCGGTATATATATTGGGTATCCCAAAAATGAGTGACGATTTGAAAAATTAATTAACGAACAACAGAAGGCGATAGAAATGTATGGTCTGCTGCGTTCTGCTTAGGAAACTAGGGAATTTATTTGCATCAAGTTTCAAAATTAGTTACAGAGTTTGTCAACAGATGGCGCTGCTGTCATAGAAAAACTGTAAAACAATTTTTCAAAATGACCACCATTTGCAGAAACAACGTGGCGCAGCCTGAGGACAAAATCTGCAGACGCCCGTGCAAGCATTTCACTTGGAATGCTAAGTGAGGTATAGAATGCTGATCTTAGGGATGGAATGCATAGAGAATAGCAGTGCCATCTGTATCTGTTGATGAACTTTGTAACTAATTTTGAAATCTGTTATCTGTTAATGCGAATAAATTCCTGGTTTCCTAAGCAGAAAGCAGCATTTCTATCGCCTTCTGTTTTCTGTTAATTATGGTGTCCGGCACGAAAGAAAAAGGAAACTGGTGCATGTGCAAGTGAATAAAACTCGATCAACCAATCAGAAATGGACTGGAAACTAGGTATTACGAGGGTGGGCTGAAAAGTAATGCCTCCATGGCTGTAACTTTTTTATTTTTTAACCGATTTTCAAAATTCTTTTTGTATCTGATACTCACATTTCTCCTCTATGTAATGCACTATTCACTTTTTGACATAGTCCCCATCCCTTTCCACGCATTGTACCAACGTGTGACTAGTCGGGTGAACCCGTCGGAGAGGAATTCCGGCGTTGTTGTCGACATGAGGATTAAATGGCAGCTTTGGATCCTCTTCTGCAGCACGATAACGCCTGTCTGCACACGATCGCCACACATCAGAGAGGGTGCAGCGCCTACAGATCAAAGATGAAAAACTGCAGTTCAAAAATGAAAGACTTTGCACCTTGCGACTTTCACCACCTCCCAAAGAAGAAAGAGCACCTTAAGGGGCATGAGTTGCGTTCTGACGACGAGGTGAAACCTGCCGTTCGGTCTTGGTGTCGACAACAACCCCGGAATTCCCCTCCGACGGGTTCACCCGACTAGTCACGCGTTGGTACAATGCGTGGAAAGGGATGGGGACTATGTCGAAAAGTGAATAGTGCATTACATAGAGGAGAAATGTAAGTATCAGATACAAAAAGAATTTTGAAAAATCGGTTAAAAAATAAAAAAGTTACAGCCATGGAGGCATTACTTTTCAGCCCACCCTTGTACTTATACCTGGCATCAGTAGTAAATATTGCCTTGAATCCTGTCCATTTCTGATTGGTTGAACAAGTTTTATTCATTTACAGATGCGCCAGTTTCCTTTTTCTTTCATGCCGGGCACTATAATTTTTCAAATCGTTGCTCATTTTTGGGACACCCAGTAATACACCATTCATTCACTTGCTCCAGAAATTGGAGATCATAGGCTTAAAATTATGCTTTGCTTGTTTGCTTTTTTTTTTTAGGGAACTTAAGATTTTTATCTTTATCATTATAGATTTAGCGGAACATGTTTGGGATCCAATGTCAACTTCACAGACCTTGCGTTTTGTGAGCTTAATACGTAAGCTTATAAATGAATATCCTACAATAAATGGAAGGAGTAAGAAAACTCAGGTGATTAATAATTAATTTTTATGAAAATTCATTTATAGAAAACTTAGGTGAAATGCATTTTAATGAATTCTTTTCAAATGAATTCTCTCTCTTTTTTTTGTAATGCTTAGGCATTGCTTAAGGCCGCTGTAAAAAGGATGCGGAAAACTTTAGATGATGATGTTTTTATTCCTACGTATCATAAAACGTAAGATCTTTTCATCAATTTAGTTCGTTTTTGTTTTTTTTTTGGTATTGTGTGCTTTATTTATTTATTTTTGATTGTTTAATATTTACTTTAACAATGTAGGATTTTGGAAAATAAATCGTCAGGCGCAAACACGTTCTTCCATCGGCAGTATTGGTCATGTGTGAAAGTATGTTTTATTAACGTTTTTGATACTTACACAAACTTGTATTGTTGGCATGTTTTTGAGTGTTCTATACATAACTTAATATAAAGATTTTCCATCATGTATATAGTTTTCAAAGTTTCTCTGTCTGTCTGTCTGCAGATTGTTGTATTTCTGGTCGTTTACAATTAGTTGTTGATAACATTAGGCCCACTAGGAATTTGGAATTTGCTTTTGATAGCAGTTACCTTTGATAATACTAGTAGCTTCAAAAAGTTCCTGGAATTAATTTTTAATTTCTGCACACAGAAAAATTACAAACATTTAAACAACATTTCCTTCAAAATACTGTCCTTGGGCAGTAACGCAGTTCTGCTAAGTCTGTATAATGCTTGGCAACACTCTGCGAAGCCAGTTTGCGGAACGGTGCGAAGTCTGGATATCGCAGCAGCTTTTGTCTCTACACGTTTGCGTCTGTCTTCTTGCACGATGTTGCTAACAAGATTAATTGTGGATGGATTGATTGAAGTTGATGGACGGCCACTCCGATAGTCATCTTTGATATTCGAACATTGTTCCATACCTGACGTTTTACGTAGAAATCAGAATGCGATGCTTACTCTACACTACCAGTTAATAGACTGCCCGTGCACTGCAGCATTCCGTTTAAATCACGTTAAAACACGTTCGAGCGTGATCTGCAAATGGTAAACAATGCGGGGAAGCCTCGCTCGTTCACTTACACACACTACCTCAATTCACAGCATATCACGATTCCGGGAACTTTTTGAAGCTATTAGTATTAGGCCTAACAGCAATTTCTTTTTTTGATATCAATTAGCTCTTGAAAAACATTAGGTGTAACATCAATTTGTTAGCAATAGCATATTAACTTTTGATAGCATTAGGACTATTATTTACTATTGATAACAATTAGCTATTGACAATATTAGGCCTAGTACCAATTTGCTTTTAATAGTAATTAGCTTTTGATAACATTAGGCCTAACATTATTTTGCTAAAAATTAATTAAAACTTATTGACTTTGTTGTGGAAATTTCAATTCAAGTTTCTGTTCAATTTGAAGGGAAAAATCACATTATCGATCCAAAAGTTGTAATAGAATGACGGATCGGATTATTATTATTGATGTTGCTAGATCATTTGAGTCTTCCACGTATAGCGTTTGCTTTGATTTTCAGTTACTCAGGAATTTTCTCAGTTGGCAAGGAATCATCTCGGACGGTTTACTACAAGAATTGGCACTGCATGGTCTTCTCAATCGATATCTTCTCTACGCAATGCACAATTCACCATCAAACAAGGATTCATTGGAAAAGGCGAAGATGGTTAGTAAATTTTTATTTTGGCATTCTTTGCATAATCGACATTTCCAATTGATAATAATAAATTAAAATTTCAAGGGTTAAAGTAATCTCCTTCAAAAGTATTGCTGTCCTCTGACCGTTGTATGAGGGTCACTCCAAAAGTAATGCACCATATTTTTTTTTAATTTATTTTTTATTTTTTATTCTACACCCTTACAACTTACAGAGGTCGTAGATACATCCTTTAGGAACATGTCATTTTTCCACATAATCCCAGTCCCTTTCAACTGCCTTAAGCCACCTTGAAACGAGGGAGTTGTCATCTTCAAACTTCCTTCCTGAAGGGATTTCTTCAGTTTACCAAAGTTTGAAGATGACGACTATCTCGTGCACGCTGCTAAACAGTGGCTCAAACTTGCTGGCTGAGACTTTTACCGTGCCAGATATACACACCCTCGTTCCAAGTTGGCTTAAGGCAGTGGAAAGGGATGGGGAATATGTGGAAAAATGGCATTTTGTTCCTAAAGGATGTATCTATGGCCTTCATAAGTTGTAAGGGTGTAGAATAAAAAAATAAATTTAAAAAGAAATATTGTGCATTACTTTTGGAGTAACCCTCGTACTTGCTAACTAGCTAGTTTAGCTCACTGCCTGATTAATTTATGTGGTTCATAGAGATGCATTCTAAAATTTGTTCAATCCCAAATGATTGCGATTAAGTGACATTACCTTTGTGATTGATCATACTTAGATTCATGAACAAATGACCATACAGAAACAGTTGTTTTATATAGGGATCCCAGATTTTCACTGGGACACTTAAAAAGTAACCCGAGAAATATGCACAACGTGCAGACCCGGTCTAATACTGTGCGGACCCAGTCGAACGTGGTCATCGGGAGCCATCGGTTCATATATATGGCGAACATAGCAATTCTTATATGGCAGTAGGTGAGTGGTGCAAGAAATTTCGATAAGGAAAGATGTGGCCCGTCCAGGACATACCGTAAGTATTTTACTATAATGCGAGCCCACTTACAGAGGCCAAAAAAACATAAATTTGGCCCTCTTGTATAATGCGATCCCCATTTTTTGACTCGTCGCTAACTTAAATAACAGTGACTTTTTCACGTATGGCGTCACCATCTTGTTTTCGAGAATTCACTTTAGCTTTTGGAGATGAAAAATTAAGGTGAAAAAAAGGGAATTAATGTATTGTATATTATGTATGCTGTAATGTACCAATATATTAGTTTCGTTTGAAATTTGCAGATCGAAATTTGTTTCAACCCCTCGCCTCCCTCTCTTCCTCCAGTTAGCTTTTGGCGATGGAAAAGTGGATGGGAAAATGAGAAAAACAGCTAATTAATGTACTCTATATACTGTATAATGCACTCTTAATATACCATATATTCAATATTATATGCTAGTTTCGTTTGAAATTCGTCAGACCTCCCTCCTCTAAGTTGTAATGTTAATTTTTCCCTCTTGTATAATGTGATCCCACAAATTTAGATGCTTTTTCAGGTCAAAATTTTTTGCATTATAGTATAATACGAGGCGCATTCAAGTTACAACACCTCCGATTTTTTTTTCTCAGGACTGGAAACAGATAGAAACATGTGGTTTGTTTTAAGATACGTGCGCACTCGTTGTGAATGCGTGACAGAAATGGCAGCACTGTATGGCAAACAGAACTTTAGCGGCAGCGGTGAGAGTTAGGACTGTTTTTGATACTTAAAATTGCGAAGTTTTCATTACAAGAAAAGTGTGTAATCATTTGTTTTCTCCATGTGACACTGATTGCAATTCATCGCCAGTTGAGTGAAACATGTGGTGTTGGTGTCATGGAGGTGTCTAATGCGCGTTCGTGGCTGCGGCAGTTCAAAGAAGGCAGAACGTCATGTGACAACAAACAAAGACAATCTCGGCCTTGCACCAGCCGGTCTGATGACATGATCGAGCGAGTGGAGAAAGTTGTTTTGGAGGATCGCCGAATGAGTGTGGAACACATTGTCTCCAAAATTGGCATTTCTGTGGGATCTGTGTGCACAATTCTGCACGAAGACCTGAAAATGCAACACTGCAGTTTCTTTGTGGCCTGATCTGGCTCCTAGTGAATTTTGGCCGTTTCCAACGATGAAAGACACTCTCCGTGATCGCACTTTCACTATTGCATCAGCGATTCTCCAATGGTCAAAACAGACTCCTGGAAAATATTGCATCACTTTCTGTTGTCGCACTTTCACTATTGCATCAGCGATTTTCCAGTGATCAAAACAGACTCCTAAAGAAGCGTTCGCAAAGGCCATGGAATCATGGCTTCACTGTTGTGAAAAATGTGTACACCTGCAGGGAGATTACTTCGAGAAGTGATAAAAGTTTCACAGTTTTCGTGTGATTAGTTTGTGAGAAAAAAAATCGGAGGTGTTATGACTTGAATGCATCTCATACTTAACGGTATTCATGTTGGCAGCATCTGCTTGTTCGCATACATTGGGAAGGCTTAGAACATCCACCTTACAGTCCTGACTTGTCTCCCCGACATTTCCATTTCTTTGGCCCTCTAAAACAGTTACTAAAAGGATGGTAGTTCAATTTTAACGCTAACCAATCGAGTTTGCTGTTACACAATGATTCCATCAACAACTGCAGGAATTTTATCAGATGGGAATCATGCCTTAATCTTCATGGTGATTTTTTTTTTAAATTCTTTAAATAAAAATTGCTTCCCAGTCTCTAAATGTGTTTCTATTGAACAATCCTCGTACATTTAATAACATTTCTTAATTGTCTGTTCGGTTAAGTTTGGTTACAACTAAAAGTCTGCTTCCTTCACATCAACAGAATCTTGCCAAAACAGAAATAAAACTTTTTTTTTTGTTTGATGTCACTTCCTTTCCTTTTCGTCTCCAGAAAAATCGATGGAAAGCTTATTGGAGTGTGTTGAAGAAAAATTTTCTATTTTGTGTCTCACAGAACTAAAAACAAACTGTAGGCAGTATTGCGATTATGTCAACGGGTCGCTGTGCCTCTGGTTCCTTCTCGCTGCCATTGCTGTTTCTATCAACTCGAATCTGCACTTCCTTCACTTATTCTTTCCTCTTCCTTTGGCGAACTCCAAAAATTTTGTTATAAGAGTATGAAAAGAAGCGGCCTAGCATTGACATGTAGAAGAGGTTCGGCATAGTAGAAGGGGAAGCAGTAGAACAGCAAATAGACAATAGATGGTGCCTGGGGTCTATGTTTCAACATGCTCTTTTGTAGACGTGGAACTGCTTCCGCGATCATAATGGAAACTGGACAGTTCGTATCGGAAAAAATTATGTTTTGACTTTGCATTTATTGGTGAAGTGGAAACCAGGCTTGGCTTTATTTTGAATTGCCACAACTTATCAAGTGACATTTATAAAAAAAAAAAAATGGCATAGATATCTGAAAATCTAGAGGTGACTTATTCTTGAGGTTTTCTATAGTCTGGGATAGGTTAATCTTGCAATAAAGGAACCAGGTGTCTTGATAGTTAGTAAACTTCTAGAAAGATGTCCCTTTTGATACTCTTATCTAAATGATCTTAATTGTATCCTCTTCAGATCACTGCAACAATTCCACGGTGTTGGTTCTCCAAGAGAGAGAGCGACAACACGATCCCACAGCTGGAAATGTTCTGCCGTTACTTGAGTACGTTAGCAGATGTAATGGATAAAAGTGGCCTCAGTGGGACCATTAATGATAAAACTGAGGCAAAGTGAGTACTAAATGTGCATTCGTTGTTATTATTATTATTACTATTATAACATTAATGGTGTTTCAATCAATTTTTTTCTATTATTTCAGAGAAAGTATAAAAGAAATAGCCAAAATGTTGGTTAACATTGGAGCCATGAGCCAGGCTCTTGCTCTTGTTAATCAATTTTCTTTAAAAGACTTGAAGTCAATGGTTAGTTCGAGTAAAGACTAGAGTTGCACTCCAGTTTTTAAAAATTCTCCAATTTGTAAATAAAAATGTATTTTATTCATCCTTTTATTATTTGAAACTTTAAAAAAAAGAAAAAGAAAAAAAAAGTGGGATGGAAGAGAGATTCACTGTCGTTGTCATCTTTTCATTTTGTCACATGTCTTGAATAAACATCCAAATTTTTATTCATCTTCTTGTCATTATTTTTTTGCAAGAAAGTAGTGATTAGATATCAACTGCAAGGGAATTTTAATCACTGCTTTCACGTTTCATTAAAAAAATGATTTATACGAGGTATATCAAACCTTTAGGGTCAAAATTCTATGGATGGTAGGAAATGCACGTTTCAGGTACCACAAGATCTTGAACAAGTAAACATGTGAGGAACGTTTTTGTAATCTGCTTTGGTTTCACAGCAAACAAGTTATTTATTTAGCTCGGAGCAATTGTTCAAAATGGTTGACCACCAGTCTCTTTGTACAGTAAGACTTGCGTCACTAAATGGTTCTTGGAATGTGATTTAAGTCGAAGCATCATTTCCTATATGTGTTCCAAAAATAGAGAAGCTGTAATGCAAATACATGTTTATGTCTGTATAAGGAAAAAATATATCCAAGAAGCTTATTTTGTAATCCTTATTTAAAAAAAAAAACTAGATGTTGAACAGAAGCTTGACTTTTTTTCGGTGTACAAGCTGATACGAATTTCTCATTCCTCTATTCCTCCACGAGAACTGGGTTCAGAGTCGGGATTATTAAGTGTCCCATTGGCTTAGAGCTTTGTTTATCATAACTGGCGAGTTTGCATGATGATTCACGATACAGTGTAATAACCCAACGCTGTTGGATTTTTTATAATTTTTTTAGGGGGAAAGGAAATTGCATTTTTTTTGGGCGTAAGTGCAAAACAAGCATAACACCAAAACAGTGGTGGAAATTTACAAATGACTATAGTGCAGAACTACGTAAGTCGGAGTCTTACTGTATATGCATTACGAAGGAACATAAAATTTTGCTGCACTCTAATATTCCTGTTGTCTGTTGTATAAGGAGATATCGGATCCTCGTAAGCAATATCGCATCAGATTCTACTGGGGTTTCATACACCAATGACTTGATGTGTCCACTTAGGAAAAATTCAGAGGAGTGAGATCTGGTGACTGCACTGGCCATGGGACAGGATCTCGACGTCAAAGTGAGTAGGCGCACAGTCTCGTTTCCAGCCACATCCTCTTGCAGGCAACAAGAGGTCAGCATCCAACAAGTCTGGCAGCATGTTGTGAATGAACACCAGGTAATATGGTCTATTCCAGTGGAGTGGCAGGAGATAAAGTCCTATTAGGCGATCTTGTACATTTTCAGCCCACAAGTTGATACAGAATCAAGCTGGTGTCTTTCAATAATGGCACCCGAAATATGCATTTCCAGCTATTCTATCTCACTATCTCAAAATGTTCGGTTACAAATCTTCTGCCATTTTCTGTAAAATATTGACCCTAAAGGTTTTAGACTCCCCATAGAGAGAAACTGGGTCAGTATCTAATAATCTATTTTCTTGGATAGAGTAAGGGTAAGTCGATATGTAAGCTGCAAAATGAAATGTCTTCAAATTTGTGCAATGTAAAATTGTATTGTGAATATCTGTGTAGGTGACAGCTCCACCGTGTAACGTCTACAGTGCTAATAATCTTGTTCTCATGCGACGATGAGTCATTAGAGTGTTAAGTGGGTAAGATAGCATGCTTATTAGTTGATTGTTCTCGAGATGAACAATGGGCTGTAATTTGATTTTTGTGGGCAGGGCAGATCTGCTGAGAAAGCGCACAAGGAAATGTTACCTATTTACAGTAACAAATGTTTAACTAGGAAAGCCATTTAAACTGGGTGCAACATTTCAATGGTAGGTCGAACCAGCATCACTGATGCAGTTTGTCCAAGTCATCCTACAGAATTTCCCAATGACTCTATCATGAGGAAAGTGGAAGACATGATTCATGGCAATCGACGTGTGATTTTAGACGAGGCCGCTTTACAGTTGAATTGCTCGCATGGAACAGCTTACAGCATTGTGCATGATAGTCTGCAGTTTCGCAAAGTGTGCACGATGGGTTCCTCGTAAGCTCACAAAGACACTAGAATGGGCATATTATTACAGCATCTCATGAGATACGCCAGAGAGGGTTGTGAATTCCTTTACGACATACTCACTGGTGATGAAATCATTATTCACCAGTTTGAACCGGAAACAAAACTCTTCAGTATGGAATGAAAACATCCTCATCACCCAAAATGAAGAAGTTCACCCAGTCGGCACAGAAGATGACGGCCAAGTCATCCTACTTGTGGAATTTCTGCCCCAGGGTCACACTGTCATTGCAGCCACATACTGCAGAGCCCTGACGAAGTTACGGTCAGCCATTTGCAGGAAACGTCCAGGTTCTTTCCCAGATGGAGTTCTTCTGTTGGATGACAATGCTCGTCCACACAATGCCAGTAACACAGTGGCTCGCATACAGTCTCTAGGTTGGGAATGACTGGAACATCAGCCCTACCATCTGGATTTGGCACCATTTGACTTTCATGTCTTCAGCCCACTAAAGAATCACCTGGGTGATCACCAGTTCCAGGAGGTCTGTCGGGAGGTTACCAGCTGGCTATGACACCAACCACAAACGTTCTTCGCTGCTGGCTTTGAGGGACTTGTGAAACGCTGGGACAAGTGCCTAAATGTTCATGGAGATTATGCTGAAAAATAAACCAAATTTTATCAGGTAACTATTTCAACTTTCATTTCTATGCCATTTAACAAATTATGTATTGACTTATCCTTGTAAAATCCTTGGATGACTGTTGACCACGCTCCACGTACCTTGATTTGCTAGTTATCAATATGTACTCCAGCTACGAATGGTAAGTTCTGTCTGTAAATTTTTATGATAAATTCCACGTACCTAATTCTCGAATACTGGAGACAAAAATATTGGAGTTATGGCTAAAATCATAATGACCGACCTGCAATGAGGGATTCTAAAGTTTCTTTGTGGTTGTTGGAGAAAAGTCCTGGGATGCAGTATGTTAACAAAATGTGGTAATTCGAATAGTTTTCAATGCTTTGGCTCGTTGAAATAGAGACTTGATAAATATAGTTGAAAATGATTTATGTTTATGGAGTATGTGGTAATATTGAGTTTCAGAAAGGTTAGCAGTGACTAGAGAGTACATTCAAGGACACTGTGGGGAACCGTCTATCAAATGGAAGAAGGCAGCAATTGATAAGAAAATTATTTGTGATGACGTGTGGTTTTTTTTTGCTCCCCCCTGAAGTGTCCACAATGTTACGTATTCCGAAGTAATTTAACACAGATTCTCTCTTGATTAGAAATCCATAGCTTTCAATATCCCGGGATTAAGTAAAAAAAAATCCAAATCAACGAATGTCCAAATTCCAATAGTTTATCAATAAATTCAAAATGTTTTTTTATTATTTGTGAGACACAGAGAAATTATAAATTGGGATGGTAACCCGAAGGTCTCTGGTTCGAGTCCATTCCATGGAATTTTCTTTACTATTTTTCTCTATGTAATGTACAAGGTGATTATAATTAAAGTCCCTTTGTAAAAATGCTATAAAAAAACAACCATGAGTCCGAATGACTTCAAATTTGGACTGAGCATTCTTGAAGAAGGGGCATTTGATATGGGATAAGAAAAAAATAGTTCCAAAATTTATCACTAGATGGCGCTGTAAGCGGCATAACGGAAGCGGATTCAGCTAGAAGTGACATTTTGAATTGAAATACGACGGCTTTGGCATGAGTTGTTTATGGCATGATGTTTTTACATTAAAGTTGGTCAAGGAATGCAATTGACACTAAAACAAGTTAAACATGATTTTTTTTTTATTATACAGTACAGTATTAGCAAAAAATCAACTGTACCGGTCAATGAACATGATTGCTTCGGGTTTGATGATGGAAAACATGACTTTCAAGTCATTTAACAGTTGTGGCACTGTTAGTGCAAAGCCCATCCACCACGGCAAGGTCGTACCACATCGGATGGGAAAAATCGGTTTTTAATTGTCCTTGGGCCAAAAACCGCATAAAAAGCACATGATGATTCGGTTTTTAATTGTCCTTGGGCCAAAAACCGCATAAAAAGCAACAATGGAAACGCCTATTAATTATCTCGGGACTTGCGCAAGACATGTTCAATATGCTGTCCACCATTTTCCTCCACAAGTTTTAACCGATAAACAGCATGTTCCACAACAGACCGGAGTGTCTCCGGGGTCACGTTGTGAACGTGGTGCGTAATCCGAGCCTTCAATTCCGCTAAATTTGCAACTGGGCCACTGAACACATGATTTTTAAGGTAACCCCAGAGCCAGAAGTCACAAGGATTGAGGTCCGGTGATCTTGCAGGCCAGGCTCTCGGAAAATGACGGCTGATAATTCTATCATCTCCGAAATGTGTCTTCAGCAGTTGCTTCACTGGCTTTGCAATGTGCGGAGGAGCGCCATCTTGCATGAAAATTATTCTATACACGCATGCATGCTGTTGAAGTGTTGGAATTACCTGGTTGCGTAAAAGACACGCATACCGTTGACCATTGACTGTACAGGTAACGGGACCCGCAGGACCCACTTCCTCGAAAAAAAATGGCCCTATAATCAATGATGCTGTCATCCCGCACCACACAGTTACCTTTGCAGAATGAAGCGGTATTGAAACACATGCGAAAGGATTTTCCGTTGCCCATATCCTGCAATTTTGTGTATTGACAACGCCGTGGAGATAAAAATGGGCTTCGTCTGTCCACAAGATGTTCCATGGCCATTCATTGTCCACTTCCATGCGAGCTAGAAATTCTAAAGCAAACGTGTGTCTAATTGGCAGGTCAGCAGGAAGTAACTCCTGAACATGGGTAATTTTATAGGGATAACAATGCAGGATATTGCGTAAAATTTTATTGACCGTGCTCACAGGCATGTCTAAAGTTTGGGCAATTCCCCGTGCACTGCACGTTTGCACACCACTGTTCGACCCTTCCTCTAATGCTTCAGCCACATCTTCTACTGACGTCAAAGCAACTGCTTTCCTCCCTCTGCCAGATTTCACTGCAAAAGAACCTGTCGCTTCGAATTTTTTAATCATACACCTCAGAGCCTTTGCAGACATCGGACCACATCCTTTTTTCATTCCCTTTAATACCCGAAATTTCTTTAAAGCTGCTATGGCAGAGTCGCCATTCTTGTAAAAGAGCTTCACAAGCAGAGCGCGATCCTTCATTGACAGACCCATGGCAAGCTGCTGAGATACAAATATGACGAGAACGCCATGAGGCCTGCGTTTTTATAACACATGCAATGTCTCATGCGCATGCGTATCTTTCAATTTGCATAGTACAAATCCTCCTAGGCATAATATGCCGCTTACAGCGCCATCTAGTGATAAATTTTGGAACTATTTTTTTTCTTATCCATATCAAATGCCCCTTCTTCAAGAATGCTCAGTCCAAATTTGAAGTCATTCGGACTCATGGTTGTTTTTTTATAGCATTTTTACAAAGGGACTTTAATTATAATCACCTTGTATATCTGGAGGTATGGTGTGAAAAAACCCTCCTAGACCCATTTTTCCAGTTTTGCTTGTTTTGAGGAATACAGCACATACTGTAAGGGTAGTGTATGAATACCACTTCAAATTCGGCTCGTGATGATTTAAGTTTTATCTTTTTTTAAATTGGAATTTTAGCGTGTGACGATATGCAAACATAAAGATAACAAAAAACAAACAAATGCAATCAACAATTGCAAAGTAATTATGGAAATGAAACAGTACATTGATTCAAACTTTTGGATAACTTTTTAATTCTGTTTTTCTAAATGAGAGATGGGCAATTTGTTTTCACGTTTACAAAATTATATTTTTATTATTTAGGTATTGATGCTTTTAAAAAAATTAGATTTTTGTAATAATCACAATGCCAAATACTTTACCAGATTTCAGGGAGGAAATCCTGTTGTTGTATCAAAGATACATACAACATTTGCCTTCCATCAATATTTTTTCTTAACTCCACGTTTCTTTAATCATTAGTTCACTTAATCATTAGCTCCACTAGTAGTATATACCAATAATGGTTAAGAAAATTAAGAGTCCCCTTAGGAGAAAATATGAATTTAAAAAATGGCTGTTTAATATTTCCTAAATACAGTGAGCAAAAAAATTATTGGCACGATGTAAAACTACAACTTAAACCATTTATTACAAGTACAAGCGACAACCAGCCTGCATAAATTAACATCACATACCTTAGGATGTGCATTCTAATAATAACTAATAACTTTTGTTTAATATAAATTACAATTAGAAAAAAAAATTAAAGGGAGAACACCACCCGATTTTGCGCAAAAAAATTGTTGGCAAACTCAGCACTTTGAGGAGAACGTTTTAACAAAACGAAACAAAATAACTTTCAATGCACCATCTTAGTATTTTGTAGGACCTCCTTTTTGTTAAATGACTTCTTTACAACAATTTGCATGCTTGCAACTAGTTTTTCGCACACTTTAGGCTCAATAGCATCCCACGCATCTTGCAGCATCCGTTTCAGTTCATCCTTGTTCTTTGGACGTCTACTCGCAAGCCTTCTCTCCATCTTTTCCCATAGATGCTCTATGGGATCCAAGTCTAGAGATTGTGCACACCAATCCAGCACGATGATATCTTCGGACTTGAAGTAGTCTTTGACAACTTTAACCGCGTGTTTTGGGTCATTATCTTATCTTGCTGGAACACAAAATTATTCGCAAGACCCAACTTTTCGGCAGAAGAGTGTAGATTTCCACGCAAAATGTCCAGCTCATTTTTTTGTCATGATGTTCTCGATAAATACAAGATTTCCAACACCTTTGCTTGTCGCACACCCCCGCACCATCACAGACCCTCCTTCTGATGCAACTAGGATTGAGCGCTTCATTTTTTTCCTCCATACTTTTTTGCCCCATCATGGCTAAATAAGTTAAATTTGCTCTCGTCAGACCATATCATGTGATCCCAAAAGAGTTTCGGGCTATCTCGATATTTTTTGGCCCATCTCATTCTCTTCTTCATGTTCCGTTTGTTTATCCATGGCTTCTTGCGCGCAACTCTGCCATTGTAGCCAACTTCGTGCAATCGATTTCGTACCGTTTGGGGTGTAACTGTGAAGTCCTCTTCATTTTGAAGTTCTCCCGCTACTTTTGCTGCGCTGATAAACGCATCTTGTTTCACCTTCTTGACGATGACTTGACTTTATCCTGATAATGGGATGTCTTCCTTTTCCGACCTCTTCCTGGCAAATTTTTCACTTGCCTTGTATTTTTGTATTTATCAACAATGTTCCTTACAGTGGATTTTGAAATTCCCACTGCTGCTCCTATTTTTTCCAATGATAAGCCATTTCGTGATGTTTTATAACACATTCTCGGATATCGGAAGACCACTCGCGTCTTTTCGGAAACATAGCAAATAAAATATAGTTTTTCTCAAAGTTTAGATGATTTTCCTCTTTATTTAATAAATTTAAAGCAAATAGGCAGGCGATTATATTTAGGTATTGTGAAGGTAGAAGTGTTGAGTGTGCCAACAATTTTTTTGCGCAAAATCGGGTGGTGTTCTCCTTTTAATTTTTTTTTCTCTAATTGTAATTTATATTAAACAAAAGTTATTAGTTATTATTAGAATGCACATCCTAAGGTACGTGATGTTAATTTATGCAGGCTGGCTGTCGCTTGTACTTTTTGTAATAAATGGTTTAATTTGTAGTTTTACATCGTGCCAATAATTTTTTTGCTCGCTGTACATGGTTTTTCTATTTAATTATTATTACTTTTTTAAAATTTAAAATTTTATTTTTATTAATCTTTTTTTTTTTTACCAACACCACCAGCACTTACATGCTTGCTTACCAGTGCTGGCTTTGTCTACATTTGAATTGAATTGAATTTTGAATTGAAATAAATAAATAAAAAAAAAAAATAATAACAATACATTAACTTACCAAGATTAGCCTAACTTGACCGTACAATATGAAAATTAAAGCATACTAAAACATCCCTAAGTATTTTTCGACATACAATAAAGTAATAACATCTATTAAGTATTTTGATAACCTAACTATACTTTACAGAATTAAAACACAAGAAATAAAAGTGCCAATGATAAGGATAAAAATTAATACTAGTAAATATAAGTTGAGGAAAAATGGCAACAAATTTTTAACTTCTGTACAAACCATCAGAAAGTTGATGAAAATTTATAATAAAGTAATATAAGAACTGGGATTAATGCACCCAACATAAGGGAAAATTTTGCAATCTGGATGTCCGCATACACGCGTTCCCTGGTTTTTTCTCCAGGTCGCAGAATTTTTCTTTACGTTGGAGCATCAGACCCAGTTCTTATTGATTACTTTCTTATGCCACTATTTCTTCTTAAAATGATTGTGGATTCTTAATAACCGGATTTGGGTTTCACTCTTAAACATAACTCATAATATTTTAATGGACTGCGATAACAATAGATAATGGCATATTTGTTCCACGAAAAAAATTTCCTAACCCATTGCGAGGAACGTTTTTCCAGCAGTTTTTCTTACATGGAAAATTGTTGAATATTTAACAAAACTGCTATTAAACTTCCTTGAAGAAAGATCCTCGTTTCTTGGTACAAGGTTGTTAGCTGGAAGGCGATATTGATGACTTGATTGCGCCATAGAAATGGAATATTATTTTAGGAAGGTCTTCATAGTAGACGATCTTTCTCACAAGGAGATATATTGCATAACGAGATGCTGAAATGCATGCTCGGTTTGTTAATAAGGAAATGTGTAAGTATGAAGGTTATGTATGGATACACTTGAGTCGCCTTTTTTACAGACACTTTCTCGATACAAAGCATTATCTAAAGAAAAATTTATTGTCGTTTGGCGTAATGTTAGCTCGGATCCGGATGCTTCCATGTTTGGTATAGTGATCTGGCCGAGGAAACCAACAACAAACCATTGGGATACAATGTCTTTTTGAAGTATCCTTTGGAGATGTACTTAAATTAGTATTTTTCCTTCTGATAGAAGTTTAAAATGGGATTCTCGATTCTTTTAGTTTAATAAATTATAATTATTCACTCTGTGGAACGAGGTAGATTCTTACCGGGAACTAGGGCCTTGCCTTTTTATGCCACTGGGGACGACAAAAGAGGGGCTGGTAGTCATATCCTCATGACAAATGAAAAGGATGATGAGATTTTGTTCAGGGTCCTGCAACTAAAACCACGATCACAATTACGACTTCGTATAATATAGTTTACTGAAGATACTTGGTGTCAGTTTCTCTATGCCCAACTTTATAACGTCTATAATCTCCCCTTTTTATGTATAACTCTGGCAAGCATTCGATCATACAGATGATGAATATTATCTTGACGAATATCATCCCATACATGTAAGCGTAACTGGGTGAGAGTCGTAGGTGATTGATGGGCACGGATTGGAAACGTCGTCCAAGCCAGTCCTACATACAGAGAGAGTACGAAGTCATAAATAAAGAAAATTAAAAAAAAAACTATGTCAGATATAACGGTTTTTTTGTATTATGATCTCCATCTCAAAATTTTTTTTAAACTGCTGGTACGGTAGGAGCCGAAGCGATGTAGGTGGCGCTCACATCGGTCATATTGAAAATGGCGTCTATATGAGAGAGCCAAATGTGTTCTGGAGTTTCATGAGACTAAATCACAGATTAGCGTGCAGAGGAGATTTAGAAATGAGTAAAAATTCTTCATAAGATTTGGAAGAGATGGTCCTACAGCATGGCCTCCACGTTCTTCGGACATAATGCCCTTAGACTTTTCCTGTGGGGATAGGTTAAGGATAAAGTGTTTGCTACATTAGACTTCGCTGTGAACACCTTAACGGCAACAATAACGGATGCGATAGTTTTTTTTTAATATTAATTTTCTTTTTTCAGGGAAAGACTGTGCTCACCCAGGGAAAATGGTCTGGTGAGCGTGTTCACCAGGGAAATTGACGGACAAGCTGTAGACTCTACAGCGGTGTCCAATCTTTTTATCATAAAGGGCCACTTTCGTCTTCTCTTTGCGATTTCAAATGGTCTGATAAGGGCCTCACTGAAGTATCTCAGATTTCTAAAGACGTATGCTTTGAAACACGCGGACCACAGGCTGAACATTGCGGTATAGAGCATGTTGAGTTACACGGCTTCCAAATCGTCCAAAAAAGTGACCTGGATGGGCTGAATTCAGCATTTAGTGCCCCCTTCACTAACCATTGAGCGACTGTTTACAGACGCATTACCCCATGCCATTACTCCTTGAGTGGGTCCTGTGTGGTCAATATTACCTAACCTAATCTAATTAGATATGCCGTCCAAAAATGGATCAGGACGGGCTGGATGATGTTCTGGATTAGAAACACATTCAATGTCCCCTCCTGAACTCCAGGAGTGGGTTAGGTGAGTTCAATATTAAAGTCAACATTGAATTCGATAAATATCTGAAATGAATATACTTTCTGGAGCGGGGGGAGGGGAGGATGAGGAAGCTAGCGATAACATAATAGCGAGAATCTACCAATTTGCTCAGAAAAATAATTTAGATAAAATGCATATAATTGGCCGATCTGCTGGGAATGGAATGGAAACTTTTCCCGCAACACTTGGGCGATAACGGACAAGCCGAAGTTCATTGGCTAATTTCGTTGAAGGTAATTCTCATTCTGGTAGAGGGCCCTCAACAATTGCATGCCATCTGCTTTCATTGCATGTTCAGCTATCAGATTCTACAATTGATTTTCATTTTATCTATCCCCCTCCCTCCCCACCAGTTTTATGGCCATGGCGTCTATTCGCAATGGGGCGCCCGGTAGAGCGAAGACGTCATCCCGTCAATGAAATCGATTTGTATCGAACCTTTCTTAATATTTATAGTATCTGATGAATGGAAATCGTTTGGTGCGCCGGACACTTCAACCCGTTTGTAATGGCGATCGATTTCCTTTAATCTCGTTATTAATTCACCGCTCACTTCTCGGAGGCCCGAGTCGCCGAATTGCGAATTGCAATTTTCAATTAAGTTTGTCCGAATAATTGATTAACGAGAAGGAGGTCTTAATGAGTTTGTGGCCATAAGCTGAGGGGAAAAAGGATAAGGAAAAAACGTTTTCCATTGCGTAAGGCGTTTGTTGTTATTGTTCCAATCAGAGCGAAACCTTTTCTCTCCCATTTGCACGAACAACAGAAAAAGATTGGGAGCGTGGGAAGCGCGATTTTGATTTTTTTTTTCGCTTTTTAATTCGTTTATTGTGTCACAAGAAATCACGTGACGCAGATTTCTGCACGAGATTCAGTTTTTGAGAGGAAAAAACCTCATCAAACTTTCAGGGTTTGGAAAAACCGGTTTTTCGGCATGGAAAGAGGACAAACCGACAGTCACGTGACTCGACCTGATCGATTCCCATATCTGCGATTTAGCCTGGGACTTTAATTTTAGTTTATCCTAATGTTATTGGAATGTGCGTTTTTCTCCATGATAACGGAAACTCGAGCCTATTGTTTCGGTTTAATAATCTCCGCACAAATCACATACTCAAAAAGTGTCTTCATTAAAGTTGCATAGATTCTATACAATCACCTGAAACTTTTACTTTCTAACACTCCGCCCACTAAAATGGGGGCAATTTGCTGTAATTGTTGGCCGACCACTAAGGTGGCCTATGTGTTCGTTACCTAAATTCAAAAAAAAAATTCTCTGCAATCGACATGATTCGAAAAGATAGAAAAAAAAAGCCATCTGTACGTATGTATGTATGCGATCAATATTGTGCAGCTAACTCCTCTGAAAATGGCAAATAGCAGAACTAAATGAAATTAATACACTGTTAGAGGGTACCGTAAACTGTGGCTTCACGTGTTTTTTTATGACAATTGGTGGTGGACCTTTTTGGAGATATTAATTTTTTTCTAAAAACGAAAAAATGGCTATAGCGTTCCTACGAGCGTAGCAAAGTCAATAAATTTGACATATTGAGACGAATGGTTTTTAAAATGAACCATTTTGGATTTATTAATGAACCTCCCCCATAAAGATCCACCACAATTTAAAAAATTAATACATACTTAGAGGGTGCCTTGAACTGTGCCTTGACATAATTTTTATGAGAATTGGTTAAACCTTTTAAGAGTTATTAATATTTTTTTTCGCATTCATATCAACGAACAAAAACAATGAAATCAGCATCTACGGACTCCTCTCGTTTTGCAATTAAATTGTTGGCTGCGAGGAGCCATTTGGAGTTATTAAGGTTTTT
>JAHWFO010117782.1:1111728-1154089 GCA_023313115.1 Rhysida immarginata | reverse complement strand
CCCCCCCCCCCAAAAAAAAACAAAAAAAAACAGAAAAATAAATTCATATTTTTTATATTTTTATGACAAATCGGGAGACCTGTGCGAATGTACCCTTCAACCATTCCAATTTAGTTTTTCATTAAAAAAAATTGCACACTTTTCCTTAAACCCCTTAGAGGGTTCCTTAAACTATGCAATGGCTTTTTTTTTAATGAGAATTTTTTTTTTTTCTAAAATGGCTGAAGTATTCACACGAGCGAACCAAGTTAATATATTCGACATATACGGACTCTTCTCATTGAGACGAATAATTTTTATGGATGAATTGTTTGGCTCCGATGAGCCAATTTTGAGTTATAAAGGTTTTTTTAATGACCCTTCCCCCCCGAAAAAAAAATCATTTTTTTTTCTTTTCATGACAAAGTAGGAGGCCTGTGCGAATGTACCATTCCATCATTTCAATTTATTTATCCTATTTCTCGGATAACTTATTTATTTATTTATTTATTTATTTATTTACAATAACAGAACTGTGAATTGGCAATAATCATAATACAACAATATAAAAGAAAAAAAAATTCAAAAAAGATAAATTCAGTAGCAACGACATCCTTAAAAAAGTTATAAATCAATTTAAAATTATAGAAATTTGTATGGCATTAAATGGCAACGACAGTAGCAACAACAACAGTAGCAACAGCAATAATAGTAATGATATTTTTTTAATAACTAAAAACATTACAATATAACCAATAATAATATTAGTACTAATTATAATAATAAAAAGAGTAAAATAAACAGAGGACTGTGTAAATCGGTTTCATTTAAGAGTAAACAGAAGGTAAATTAGATGTAATTTGGCCCGAGACGTTTAAAAGATTGAAGAGAAGGTGCCTCCCGAAGTTCCACAGTTAATTTTGACCAACAGATAGCGCCGGAAATCGAAATTGATCTCCTTAAGTAATTCACTCTATAAAATGGAATTACTATTTTTTTCTCTCTTGTGAGATAGTGATGATATGGACTGCTTATCATAGGGAGATTTCTAATATTATATATGTTATGCGTGACTTTAGTTAAATTATGTTATTATAAGTGACATTATTCGTGATGTGAAATTAATTATTTATCAATTCAAATGAAAATTACCATCGACACAAAAGTGTGCCTGAGATGTCAACTGCAAAATTAACATCTAATTGAGAACAGGTGTGATTTATTTTTTTTTTTCGAAAATTATTTTATGATAATTGAGAATTCATTTTTTTCTTTAAGAATTATATGTATTTTATTTGTGAGGAAAAATGATTTGAATCATAACATTTAAGTGAATTTCTAATGAGACGTAACTCTTAAAACGCATTTTGTATTGTGAAAGTCTACTCGGTGGAATGTTTCAGGGTAGGTAAATATATTTTTTTACATAGAAATAGTGTAGGTTGGTGCAGCTTGGGTAGGTAAACGTGAACTTCGGGTATCATAGCCAAATAATTTATTTAATATATTCCTATTACAAAATTTACAAAAAAAAATATTTACAAAAATAATTTACAAAATCTACCAAAATTGAATGAGCAGTTTATGGAAATTATTGAGAAATTTCTTTGTCCTGCTTTATAAAAATTATCACGATGTTATGGATGAACATAAGATTATTGATAGCACCTATTGGAGTTTTGAGAAACACCCGATTTAAGGTTTGAATTTAATTTTAAACCGCAATTAAGAATAACCCTTTCGTCAGGAAAAAATAAAAGTAGAGAAATTCGTAGCTATTTTTTCCCCCAAATCTTTTTATTTATTAAGTATTTTAATAAAACCAATTATAAAGGTTTATGCCCCCCCCCCCCTCCTCAAAAAAAAATTTTTTTGCCCACTTTTTTTCGTTTGAAGACAAAGTGGGAGGCCTATGCGAAGGTACCACTCCACCATTACAATTTATTTTTCGCCACATTATAAGATTGCCTAGGCATGTGTTTGTTTCCCCAATCCAATTTATTTTTCTTCTTTGAAATCGACTTAAAAAATCATGATTCGAAAAGATATATTGAAATTTTGGAGAAAAAAAAATGTATGTATTAAAAGAAAAAGGAAAATAGCAGAAGAAAATACTTAAACTGTGTTTTAACGTATTTTTTATGATTATTGGTTTAGAGATAATATTTTATTTTCTAAATATTGAGAAATGACTGTAGCAAAAAATTTAATAAGCGACATGTACCAACACCTCCTAGAAAGAAAGCCTGTGCACTGAAAATTCATACATTATTACATGATCATAAACAGTCATAATTTCGGACTTATTATTGGTAGAAATAGAATAAACAATGTCTTTTTATGATGATGTAACAATGTATGAATTTTCAGTGCACAGGCTTTCTTTTTAGGAGGTGCTGCATGTACGGACCCCTCTCATTGAGACGAATACGTTTTGTAAATAAATAATTTGGCACTGATGGACAAGTCTTCAAGTTATGTTCGGACTTCCTTGCTGAACAAGATTTCAATTGGGAATTTTTCGTGTATCTGTTAGGGTTTTTAAGATAGGGTTTGAATGTGTCCTAATTTGCGTATTTGGGATGATGAAAAATGCACCATGGGATAGGTCAACCGCAACTTCCTATTCATTGGATTCATCAAAATTGACATCCATATCTGCTCATTTTTGTATCCACCCTGTATATTTTAGCATGCAGTCATATTCGTAGAATACCAAAGATTGATATTAATAGCGTTAATGTTTGTTTAACTCTTCCGAAACGGCAAACAGCAGAAACAAATGAAATTACTGTATACTTAGAGGGCCCCTTAAACTGTATTTTTATGATTATACTGGTCAACAGCATTTTTGCTACTGGGGGAAATATAGGTGTTCTACACTAATTTGAGTGTGCTGAGTCCAAATCTGAACTCCAAATTTCTCTATCACGTCAGGATCTCGAGTTATAGTAACTATCAATGCCTTGATGGTTGATACAAGCCCGTTTACTTCTATTCATGGTGATCCTGAAACAATTTTTAACATGAATTTAGCATCATAAATAAATAAGTTATTGTGTAATGTTTAAATGTACAAAAAACAGCAGGATGGCAATCACTTGACATTCTGACGTGATAGAGAAATCTGGAGTTCAGATTTGGAATCAGCACACTCAAGTAGTCTAGAACGCCTACATTTGTCAAAGTAGCTGTCAAAAAGTATTTTTTGTTGACCAGTATTATTGGTAAACTATATTAGAGATTTTTTTTTAATCTAAAAATGAAGACATGGTTGTAGGTTAAAACCAGCGAACCAAACTTATTAAATTCGTCATATTCGGACTCTTCACATTAACATGATTTTTTTTTTCTTTGGAAAAAACTTGTTTGGGTCTGATAAATCATTTTGGGGTTATTACTGCACCCCCTCCCTAACGGAAAAAAAAATTATTACATACTTTGAGGGTTCCTTGCACTATACATTGACTTAGTTTTCATGAAAATAGACTAACATGTAATAACGGATTTGGTTGAAATTTTAGGCGGTCAATCTACAAAATTAATATACCTTTTGTGTAAAAGGATTTGACTCAATGACCTTTCGTTTCGGAGAAAAATAATAAAATATTTTACGTTGATTATTGAAGTGCCAGATAAATCAAATAGAAAGACAGGTATATAACTTAACAGCGGTGGCGCAGTGGTTGACGTCATTTTTGTTTCTCATTTTTTCCCCATTTTTTTCATTTTTCGCCATTATTATTTGTTTGCATTTTGCAAAATAACATTCACATACATAAGCAATGTCACAGGTCAAAAAAATGCAATGTCACAGGTACAATATTTTCACGGATGGTCATTGGCGATCCGTGATTTGGCAGTGACGATTGCGCATAGACCGTCGATAGTGCGAATAGATCTTTATAGTTTCTTTTTTATTTCACACGCCACGGCAAATAATTTCACTTTTTGCATTTTTTTTTTGACCTGTGACGTTGCTTATGTATGTGAATGTTATTATGCAAAGTGCAAACAAATAATGATGGCGAAAAACACAAAAAAATATGGGGAAAAAATGAAAATAATTCCAATACTACAGGAATCGAACCCGAACCTGTAAATCCACAGAACCTGATGTTAACCACTGCGCTACCGCTGTTAAGTTGTATATCTTTCTTCCCATTTGGCTTGTCTGGCATTACAATAATAAACGTAAAATATTTTATTTTTTTTCTCCGAAACGAAAGGCCATTGAATCAAGTCCTTTTACACAGAAGAGAGATTATGTTGTAGATAGACCTCCTAAAATTTCAACCAAATCCGTGATTACATGTCCGTGCCCTTGTAAGAGATTTTGTGGAGATAGTACTGGGGGGGGGGGGGGGGGAATTTTTGTTCGGAATAATTGTGAAAAGAGGAAAAGGTTGAAGTCTGCATACCAGCGAACCAAAGTCAATAAATTTCACATATATAGACTCCTCTCAAAAAGACGAATAATTTTTGTAAATAATTGTTTACCTCAAACGAGCTAATTTTGAGTTATAAAGCGTTTTTATGACCCCCTCCCCCTTATTGTTATCTTTTCATGACAAAATGCGTATGTACCGTTCCAGCATTAATTTTTTTTCCCTTTATGTTTTTAAAGCCATGTAATCAAACGCCAATCAATTTAACTACTCTTTCCAGATCCAAAAGAGTAGTTAAGGACTAAATATTTAATGAAGACTAAGTTTGCTAGTGTAAACAAAGCGATTCAATTAAGTCCTAGACTGTGCACGGAAGAGATTTTCGTCATTGCTTGTAATCTGCGTTTCTTCAATGGTTGCCCTTGATTTCATTTTGCTTTTAAAGTTCTTAGATAATCGCTCTGGGTGAATATGATGAAAAGTTATGCGTTTTAATGCTTTAACTTAAAGATAATCGCCGAGATAATCAAGTTTTGTGGCCGTGGGGAAGTGGGTCACCGCTCACCTTGTTATTCTCCTCCGACAGAAGCTGTCGTTGTGTACGCGACGCGTTGCCATGGCAACCGATTCACCACGGAACTCATTTGCCCCGCTTCATCCGCGACACAAAGGACTCAGCGCTAAAAGCGTCCGGCGGCTCGCAGTGAGGCTTTTCTAGTGTTAACTTTGATGTTAACGTTGTTAGTATCTATTCGTTTCGATTTGTAGTTTTTATTCATGAAGTTTGTTTCTGTGTCCAAAGCTGAATCGACCGTGTATCCTTGCGCCCTTGACTCTCGTCGCTTCATTCGTGAAAGAAGTGTCAACCATGGAGGACGTCCTTTTCTGTTCTTAATGCCTTTGCGTTATCCGGCCATGACGTGATTTGTATCGTTTACATTTATATCCTTTTTTTTTCATTTTCAATATTTGAACTGGATCTTCCGATCGCCACGGACAAGTGCTTCTCTCCTCCTCTTCTTCCCCGTCGTGATGACAGCCGTCTACCCGATGAAGACCATCGGCCATTTGGCACCCACGGGCGGCGACACGTACACCTTCTCCAGTCAGCCCAGGGCGCTCGTCCAACATTGTGGCGGCTACCGTGCCCGCAGCAAATTCCGCGATGAAAACAGATTGTAAGTACCACCAAGTATACTGATTAAGAGACAACAATCCTTATAATACCTTGATAAGAAAGTTAATTTAGTAAATGACAAGGAAGTCCCTTGTGTAAAGTGTTGCGGTCATCGCCTTCGGTCAATGAGTATTTTTTTCCCTTCTTCCTGTCAATCGATTTGCATTTCATTGAACTATTGCGTCTTAATTAAACATCCCAGTTCGTTGTCTTTGCCCAGAAAATTTATTGATTTGGTGTCATTTCTCTTCTCCAGCAACGAAGCCATCAATTATGGCAACATCATGTATGACCGGCGCGTCGTCCGAGGCAGCAACGTTCCCCGACACACCGTCACTGTCGTAAGAGCCCTTTAATAATAATAATAATAATAATAATAATAATAATAATAATAATAATAATGGTAAGTCAGGTGAAAGTGGTGCATTTCAAGCAAAGTGGTTAATAAAAAAAAAATCATATAAAAAGAAGGAAAAAAACTTTGATCACACTAACATACAGCTTAAAAAAATATGGATACGACATTTTAAGGCATAAAATGAGAAAAATAATGGGGAGGTAAAGTGGTCAATGTGCCTTTAAAGAGCTATTTGAAAGAATCAAAGTCTCTGGAACAATTAAAATGAACTTTGAACAAATGAAATGTTTGATTATCATGTTTTAGTGCATTTGCCTGAGGCACCCACATAGTACTCGTATACCAAATGTGGCATTTTCATATTGAATCCATTGGTGGAACTTTGTGGACGTTGCAGCATAAAAATTTTATTAAAGAATAACTCGAGAATGTTCTATGAGGGTTTATCCTACGCCATACTCAGATGTTTAAATTATTGATAAAAATAGGAAAGAAAATATAAAAACCTGAACTCGAACTAGGAACTTCAGCTGATCGCGCTGAGGCCTTAACCAATTGAGCTACTGTGGATTTTCATCAATAAAAATTTACTTCACAGAAGCCAGTTTTTTTCAACATCCGCTACCATTCCTGTCATTTCTAAAGGTTGCAGGAATAGAAATATTGGTCAATATTGATGTAGCATAAATAACATAGAGACAGGTCCAGAAATAGTAATATGGTAACCTTTATTACGAAGTCAACGCGTTTCAAGTTTAAATCTCATCATCAGGACTATGAAACTACTACAAAGAGGCAAGGACAATCGACAATCGAACAGCGCAGGGAAGAAAAACAAAACGAGCGGTCTGGTAACTATGCTTCCACTGCCATACTCGTCCAGTATTATAGCCAAACGAAATACGCTGAATTAGGAAAGAAGCCAGATGAACCTGGTTAAGTCATCCAGAGGATACGGAGGAGTCCTTTCCTAACAGGACGATAAAGTTGATTGTTGATTGACGATAGGACGTGGAAGAGCTACGTGATCCAGTAGGGTGGAAAGATGCCTTTTGGATGTCATCGAAGTTGACGTCCAGGATGTGACGAGGCCTGCGATACCTGAGGGAACTTCTAAAGGTGAGCCAGTGATTCAGAATATTTGCAACCAGTGGATTAGGATGGTCCTTCTTCTTCGGAAGCAGCTTCTTCAGCGACTCTTTGACGTGGTTTCCAATAGTAGGTATACCGAAATCTTCAGCAATGGAAGTATTAGTTGCTATTCTCATGTCGAATTGGGCAATGGTCCTCAGGGTGACGTTTTGGAATGTTTGTAGGTCCTTCCATCTGGATTTGCAGGTTGTAGCCCAGGCAGGCATACCGTACAGAAGAATGGTTCGGATTACCATTTTATGTAGACAAAGAGGCAAGGGTAACAATGTCTGGTTATATGGACAATGTCCACCAATCAGACCGGTGTGACTCGATTCTGACTGGTGGGCTTACAAGCAACTGAATCAAGTTAACTATATAATTGATGATTATGAGTGGTTATACAAAATTAACGAATGAAAAGTCAGATAAAGGGAAAGTCGAATTTTTTTCTTTTTATTATAGTTTTCCTTTATGTTGATGTATGATACCCTTAGCTTTATCACATGTAGTTTAAATTTACTCCGAAATTAATTTCCTTCTGTTTACCATGGACTTTTGCCCCACTATGAACATTTGTTTTTTTTTATTATCTCTGTTTTCTATTCCCTGTTATTTGACTTCTGGTGGACGTAGTCCATATAATCAAACATTGTTACCCTTGCCTCTTTATAGTCGAAACGCGTTGACGTAATAAACGCTACCTGGATCTGTCTCTACGTTATTCTGTCATTTCTCTTTGAGTGGCTGCTTTGGATTGTTTGTTGTGTGCTTTCACATCCATCGTTTAGCGTTTGTCATTCCGTCCATTTTTCTCGTGACGAAATTCTGCCATGGTTTCTGGAGATGACAATTGCAGCAGTTGGCGTATTTCTTCCTCCATTTGTCTTTTGGACGTTTTTTGATGGCGAAGAAAGAGTGATCCTAAAGAATTGCTGAAATGTTGATGATGATTGTGCTGATGCTGCAGGTGATGATTGTGATTGTTGACGAGGTGGTGGCCTGGATTCGTCAGGGAGGTTGTTTAACTAATTTTGTTGACAGCCAGGGCCGCCGAGAGCATAACAGAGCCCCGATGCAGTCTTTAATAATTTTTCCCTTCACGGCCCCCTTTAAGACTCCTTTGAGCTCCATGGCCCCAGAACAATGTACCAGCTGAACCCCTCTCCTCAGGCCTGTTGATAGTAATGTTTAATGAATGTAATCACATTGGCCCATGCAAGGTGAGCCACTTTAGCTGTTTCATAGTGGCAGCGAAATGATTGATTAAATCAAAAACTTTAATAGCTACCAAGCCATAACAGATAACCAATAAAAGCTATGATCTCGCCACGGTATATACGGCAGAATTACAATTGTCTGATTGATTTTAAGGCAAAGTACGAGTCTCAACTTTCCAGGGAACGCATGAAATAACCTTACCATTCGGGTACAAAGCGTGTTCGAAGATTCAACAAAACGCGGTTGCAGGTGTCTCTAGAAGTGGACTATTAGCTCCATTAATTGGCGACTCCAGAAAACTAACATGAAAAAAAGGGTGTTACAAAAAGGATGTTGAGCTGGGCCACTTTTCCTCCGACTTACTATTGGTCAAAAACGAAACCATTGGTCAAGTGATACATAAACACATTTTTGGATAATTTTTTCCAACAATTAAGTTGATTCTCCAGAAACTGTGAATGGAAAGTCCTTAAAAAAGGATGAACCCACTTCTCCACAATAAGATTTCGAGTACTAATTCATCTTCTTCAGCTTGAATTCACATTGAAGAAGATGACATGGTCATCGAAATGCCCATATGTGTATGTTATCAAACTATTTTGTGGTGGAAAAGTGGTTTCATTCTTCAACAAGGCTTGAACAAGACATGACTCATTGACACCTATGTTGACGCCGACTTTGCAGCCCTGCAATGTCAATAAAGTCCATGCCTTTTGGGTGTTGTGTGATGGTTGTTTTGTTTGTTGTACGACCAGGGAACGCCGGTGGAACGCGCTGACGTCCAGCGGCAGTTCGAGGTTCGTCGCCGAGTGGTTGGTCGCCGTTCGGTCCGCGCCTCAGTCCGCTCCATCTCCCCGCCGCCCGTCAAGGGCCGGCAACACATCGAAGTGCAGACAGAACTCTTCCTCGAAGAGGTAACCAGTCCGCTTTTATTCATTTACTTTGTCTTTTATTATATTTCTTAACTTTTCCCGCCTTTTCGGGGAAGCTCTAACGCCTCCGCTGCACGGCCGCCATTGCTTGGCCGTGGAGCCGACTCTAGGCCATTGCCACCATCGATTTTGCATAAACTTCCTTCCCTGTCCGAGGCATTGGAGTTTCCGCCCCGATAATTATTTCCACTTTTCATTCATTCCCTTCCCTTAAATAAGAACTCACAAATGGATATTCTTGCGTGTTTTCCCAGTTGGCCGGTGCCGTCGAGGTCCTGGACGAGGAGAGCCAAACGGACCCCTTTCTCGACCGCCCCTCGACGCCTCTCTTCGTTCCCGCCAAAACTGGGATCGACATGGAAACGCAGATCTATGAAGGAGAAGTGAGTTTGTTTGTTATCGAATGGAAACAACATGTTCACCCCTAGATTTATTTGTCTTTTTTTTTTCGTCGTTTGAACTCTTCGAACCCATGGTCGTGATTTCGGAACCACGTGCGTTCATTCAGAGGCGTTCTTGTTAATGACTGTTAAGCTATTTTAATGGTAAAAAAAGCTCATTCAGTAATGCATGTGCGCACGCGATCATTTAAAGAAGGGCTTTACACTATAAAGATGTATGAAATGGGCGTTTTGCCCTTGTGACACGTAGCTGTTTTTACTCACGATTTAACCTGTTCAATTGAAAGGTCGTATTCGATTATAGATCTGTTACTAGATATACGCACGCGCAGTTTACTTATTCTTGTGATATCGTAAGAATTTGTGAACGAAAACAATCCTGATCGGGATCCGGGTTCGCGTTATTCAACACAATCCTGCCATGCGGAAAACTAGAAAAATTGTTTTAAAAAGAATGAACTCTCATACTATCACCAGATATCAAGAGAAAAGACACAAATCCACAAAATAACTTTTAATCCACGAATGTACATTTCGGAGGCAGGGCCTCCATCAGCGTGACACAGAAAGACAAGGGAACTGAACCACGATATTCAATGTTTAGAAGAAATTTTCGAAACATCTAATAATTTTAGAACAAAAGGAAAGTTAGTCATAAAAGTCAGATCCCGATAAGTAATTGTAAGTCTATTGGGTAATCTTGTAATGTTTATTGTATACATAATGGTCCAGTTCTCTGTAGCTATTTTTTGTGTGGTATGCTTCTAGCTCAGACCATCATCAATCGGAGGAGGAAGTTTAGTTTTCTTCTTTCACACGAAGCAGAGGCGTATTTATAGAGTGGCTAGACTGGCAAATGTCCAGGGACCCACGCCACTTTAGCCTGAAGAAAGGGGATCCCCATAAAAGTTTCTAGCCAGGGGCCTTCACGCTTCTAGTTACGCCACTGACACTAAGGGCCTCTCCAGAAATACCGACCGCAGGTGACCGCCACTGATCGAGTCACGTGGGTACGCTCAATTTCGGTCATTATCGCGCGAAGGGATTTTTAGGACAAAGCTGTTGTGTGCGATGTTTCAACATGGTCTCATTTCTACTCACCCACAAAAGTTCGATTAAAAAATTTAGTACTGGCTGGAATTGGCACTAGTGGAATTAGAAGATACCAACTCGGTTACTTATTCTTCCACCGAGCCTGAAAGTAGTGAATCATCCGATTCCTCTTCGGAAATCACTACTCTACAAATTCGTCAAATTGAATTGCCCCTACTCTCCGCGTACTCCTGGCGCTGTCTCGAACACGATCACGCCAATAGGACATTTGTCGGTATGATTATATGAAAAAAAAATCTTTATTCTTATGTCAATGAACGTTTTAAAATGATCATTATTCTTCTGTGAATGACCGTTCTCATTCAAGATCTCAATAGATGAAGCGATAAACGTGCATCGGCCTCGGTGGCTCAGTGGTTGCGTGATCGCTTCTGATGCCCGAGGACGACGAGGATTTTTTCAGGGGGAAAATCCTGAGATGACGCACTAACTTCGGAAGGGAAGTAAAGCCGTTGGTCCCATGTAGTCATTTGCCGGCTGCACGTTAAAGAGCCCTTGCGAGGCAAAATTTGCGGCCCCTATAACGCCGTTCTGAAATGACCATGGCAGTTGATGAAAAGGACGTTAATACCAAACAAACCAAACCAACCAAACTGATAAACGTGCGAAGCCTGTCGACACTAAATGACAGGAGAAAACAAACATTTTTCTCGAAAAAGAAAATAGTACGAAAATACAAGTGTCACCTTCTGTTCTACCATTCTGTTTGGGATTCCGAGTGCATTGCAGTTATCGCAGTGACTGCTATAAAATTAGCTTTCGCAGTGCCCATATTTGTATACCTGAGCGCTTGCTCCGCCATGTTGAAAGCTCTGCTGACCGCGACCGCCCCTATAAATTTTTCGGGCAGTCGCGGGAAGATTTTTTGATTTCCGGTCCCGAATTTCAGGCTCGGTCAGTTGCCGGAAGTTGCGGTCGAGACTTTTAGGATACCTTTTTGTGTGACCGATCGAACCGGTTGGTCCCGGTCAGTATTACCGGACAGGCCCTAAGGATAACCTTCTGGGAACATCAGGCCTCTCATCTACAGGGGTTGGACAAAATAATACAAACACCTTTGATTTTAGACGTTTGTCGAATATCTTGAATTTTTCTCGACTGATCCTGAAACTTCAGGGGTGTAACATACTTCGTAGATTTCAGCGAAGGTTTTTTCCGAAGGCAAATAAGGGGCCAGCAACAAATTGAACAAAAAAAATGTATATAACAAGGTTTCTTTAATAAGTGTTTTGTTTATAACAATCAGGGTTTTCAACCCAATGCAATGCCATTTTCAGGAAACTTGACAAACTCCAGTAGAGACATTACTCTGCAATCAGAATATAAAAATATTAAATATTTGATGAAATATGAGGATTTTTACTAAATAATGTTTAACTACGCATGCGCAAGCGTTACCAAAATGTCTTTTGCATAATTTACCAGCCAAATGTATAGAGCTACTCTTAGAAAAAGCCCAAGCATATATCATGAAAATTCAGAAAGATATCGTCGATAGAATGAGTTGAATTTCAGTTGCTTTCAAAAATAAGCAAAACGATAAGGGGTGAGATTAAGGAATGATTTTTAAAAGGGATTGTTAGTTGACGTCCGTCGGAGTTGCGTGCGTTGAATGGTGCACCCTACTGTTTTAAATGTCACATGAGTTCATTGATGTTGCTGAAAAAACGCTGGGGTTTGTAATCGATGAGATTCCCTGTATTCCTCATCAGTAGATAGAGGAGTTCACTTGGTAAAACACGGCCTTGTATTCTCGGCCTTGCATCTATTTTTCGGCCACATGTATTTCAGAAATAGAAGAGGCAAATTTAAAAGCTCGTTCCATTGTGGGAGCTGAACTTGGAGCAGGAAGAGACTGTCGATTGGCTTTTATTTGACGACCCCCTTCCATTCGTATGCTGAGATCATGGAGAGCTGGGCGATCGATTCTATAATTGGCGAGGCTTCGTTAATTAATACGAGGGCGCGAACGATTCTACTTCCCGTTTTGACTCAGCAGGATTTTCCCATTTTCTTCGTTTTGGGCTAACTGAACCCACGATCTCGATGCCGGAAATGGGTTTACACGTTTGATTTGTTTGTACGTGCTTTAAAACTGATTCAGACCGTAATGGAGTATTGATATTATATTTGAGTAAGATCAAGAAGAGCAACAACGACACTGCTTACGAGTGTTTTAATAGACACCAAGAAACTGTGGATACCCCACTTTATTTGTGGAAAAGTCGTCTCTATCTCATCTTTGTTTGGAGAATGCCACGTCACATGCGAATTTTGATTTAGCATCTTGAGGTGGACAGTGGAAAACTACCATGGGTTCAACCTTCACTTAGTAGCAGGATTACAAGGGACCATGGGAAAAGATCCTAGTTATTGCGTTTCAAAATTGCGTAGGAAGTCACAGGTTAGACTGAAACGATTCTTGGGCTCATAGTAGCCTCTGGTTCTTTGGGGGGGGGGGGGGCATTCTTAATCTTAAGAGGGCGATGAAATGAACTTATCTAAATATGTGTTTAATGATTTTCAGATGGAGAGAACAATGTAAAGTAAGGACACAAAGAATGGTTTAGTTCTCGGGAGTGCGCTGTGAACCAGTCTTGAAGCTCAATGACAGTCCGATTCCCTCCATTTACAGGGTTTATCGGCTACACATGAAGAAAGCCTTCGGCGCATGCTCTAACCAAATGAAACATCCCCCGGTTGTTGCATGTAGGATGTTATCCCGCACCCAGCCAGTTTTTAAGTGGCAAAAACGAGGTGCTACCCAAAATTTCCCGAAATTGTTTTATTCTGATCTAACCATAAGAAGTACGAAGTTTTCTTGATAGATAGTGTTAGGGGTACGTCTCACAAGGAGAGGCTACGACGTTGAGGAAACGGATTCAGGTGGGACTTGGCGTATATGAAGAGGGTCCTTGCCTATGTATGTGTGCAGAGCCGTAGCGTGCACTATTCAGCCGTTCGCGAGATAATTGACCTGAAATTTGGGCGCCTGAAGTGATGCGCTGTATGTACGCTGTGCGCACATGGTTTATCAGCAGCAGCGATAGCGCAACGGTAAAGCGTGCGCTCGGCATCCCGTAACTTTTTGCGGTTTGTTGGTTCAAGAACCGCCGGGGAACTTTTTTTCAAAACTCTGCCAACGGTTTTTTTTCATTCCTTACTAATTAATCACGATTAAAAATGCACTTTTATTTACTTTGTTTGTCAAGATTCTTTTTTTTAAGTAAGTTATAAAAAATTGCACTTTTATACCTTTTTATTAATAATAACAATGAAAAAAACATTTTTATTTACTTTTTCAAGTTTCTTCTTTTACAGTTAATAAAGATATAAACATAGCTTTTTCTTATACCCCGTTAATAATTTCGATACAGCAGGGCATTTTTTACATTTTCAATAAATGAGGCAAGGACCCTCTACGTATACGCCAAGTCCGTAAGCTGAATCCGTTTCCCCAACGCCAAGTCCCACCTGAATCGTAGCCTCTCCTTGTCAGCTGTAATGGGATGACACCGCCTGGCACAATGTCCATGTGATTTTGAGTTTGAGCTGTTTTTTGTCATTTTTTGTGTTGGTCGTGTTGCGATTCTTGATATTAAAGCTGAAGAAAAGTGCGTCTGATACCCAGAGACTGTTGAAGGAGGCTTTTGGTGAACAAGCTGTAGGCCAAGCCTAAACATTTGAGTGGTTTAAGCGTTTCAAAGATGGTCGGGAGTCTGTGGAAGACGACAAGCATTCTCGTCAACCGTCAACAAGCACAACTCTGGAAATGATCACGAAAATGCGTGACGTGATCCGAGAGTACCGAAGACAGACCATCCACGATGTTTGTGATCGCCTCGGACTGTCATACGGGACATTTTGAGACCATTGAGGGAAAATGCGAGGTGCAAAAGGCCACAGATGTGGAAGAAGAAAGACAGGCTGCTCCATCACGACAATGCTCTGGCGCACACTTCGTTCGCTGTGAGGGACTTCCTCAACAAAAACAACATGAACGCTGTCCCCTCGCACCCTGCGATTTTTACCGCTTCCGCAAATTGAAATTGTGGTTTAAAGGGCGGCGATTTGACTCCATTGAAGTGACCCAAGCAGAATTGCAGCAAGTGTTAAACATGCTCCAACCTGGGAACTTCCAGGAATGCTCCCAGAAGTGGGAACATTGCTAGAAGCGATGTATAGATGCCCAAGGAGACTACTTTGAAGGTGACGGTGGAAATTAAAAGATCGGGTAAGTTCCGTATTTTATAGAGGTACATTTCGGGAAATTTTGGGTAGCACCCGGTATGTGTAGATTTTGTCATGGTATACAGGGTGGTCCAAAAAAAATTGCTCACTTTGAGAACTTAAAAGATTTTATTAATGAACAGATTATAATGATATTTAACATGTTCATAATGGCATTATGCGGAAATGTTTCCAATCATAAAATATGCAAATAAGGGATTTACATTTTTCATTGGATAACCTGCTGGATATGGCTACCTTTCTCTTCTATCACCATCAAATTTAAGCGGTTAGGGTTTAGTGAGCTTTCAATTGCGGACCCGTTGGATGTTTGTTTATGGAACTAAGGGGGCGGTAGCTCGAAAAGAGTTGGGAAACTATGAAGTAGACCAACCGGTAAAATGTACTTAATGACAGACATTTGCTAAGATCCGGGTATCTAATACCTTTTGCCAACATGCCATTTTGGATTCCGTGGTTATTTCGTGTGTTGGACATAGAGCGACAAGTAAGGACAGACTGGACAGTCTTTTAGTTCATAAGATGTTGGTTCCATACGAGTTTATTATTGAATATTGAGTGGATTTTGTTGGTTGCTCAACAGTTGCTGATACAATGTGTTAAAGCTTCTCTTTCTCATCTTTTTTTTTTTTTTTTTTTTTTTTTTTTTTTTTATTTGTTTATTTTTGATTATAAAATGTTTTAAATTTTCTCTTTCACATTTTTTTTTTTTTTTTTTTTTTTTTTTTTTTTGCACAGTTGTTTGATTTCGACTACGAGGTGACGCCTTTACTGGAGGTGATCGTTGGCAAGACGGTGGAGCAGTCCCTGCTGGAGGTGATGGAGGAGGAGGAGTTGGCCGCCCTCCAGGAACAGCGTCGCCGCTTCGAGGAACTGCGCAACGCCCAGCTGGTGGAACAGCAGCGACTCGAGGAACAGGAGCGTCGTCTGCGCGAGGAGAAGGCACGTGACCGATCCAACCCACCGATGACTCCTTTGTAGTCTCTTGTTGATGACGGGTTGTTTTCCTTGCATGGCCAATTTTTATTCCTCTTTCTAGACTAAATACTACTACTAACTAATAACGAACCCCTTCTTCTTCTAACCTAGTCTTTCTAAAATAGAGTTGTTTAAGAGATAAAAATTTATATTTGAATTCTATATTATAAAATAAGAAACACTGTAGACAAAGAAAAAAAGAAAGAGCGGCAGATCTTTTGCTGTTTTTCTTTTCTTTTCCTTTCTGTTTGTTCGTCGCACCACGATAGGAACGGAGGTTGAAGCATCACGTGACCGCCCTGCGCAACCAGCAAGAGACGGCCGAAAAGGTGGCCGCCTACGCCTTCACCCAAAACTACCTGGCCGACCTCGCCCCCGCCGTCTTCCAGTCGCTCTCCGACACGCGATTCTTCTTCGATCCTGTCGAGAGAGGTAAGTACAGTCGTCAAAGGGGAAATAATCCACACTTGAATTTTACTCTAAGTTTTACCGTTTCAGTATTAATAATTTAATATTACATTTAGAGTTAACATTATTAAGATTATTACATTTAAATAATTATAACTAAAAAAGCTATTAAAACAACACGTTAGCATGAAATGTAATATTAAGTATTAAACTCGTGTGGATTATTTCCTTTGGTTGACTCTACCTTGTGGGTTAAGCGCACTGGACTATCATTACTATCCAGACACCTGTATTGAACACGTGACTGTTCTTCCACGGGTATGGCTTGCCAGGTCCTCTGGGGGACATAGCAGTTGAGCATAACATGAGAGGCAAGAACCCGTGACCTCTCGGAAGAATATTTCCCCATCGTCGACCAACAGTTATTGTCGACGATACCTTGAAAGCTTGCTTGACACCGTATCAATACTCCACATCTGGTAAAGTCGATGATAACACGTATACAAGACAGGGATAGTTCTGATGTGTTTTATACTTTGTTTGTGTGTACAAATGTTGATATTACTCTCACAGAAGGTTCGCGCGACTTTAAAAAATGACTAACTACAATTTGTGAGTACAGTTCTCCATAGATTTTCCTTTGTTAGTTTAGGACCGTTTTTTGGCAGATTGAACCCCTTTCCTCTTCCATGTACTTACATTTCCACTTACAATCCCTGGAAAATATTTTGTGATCACAGTCTACATTCCTCATATGCTTGAAAAAAATATTTATTTTCGAAGCCTAGTAATCAAAGACATTAACCAAAATAATTCCATAGACAAAGCAAGAGTTCATAACAATTTTCCACTCTTTGTGGATATTCAAATTCATCTCATTAATTAAACAAAGAACATGTAAGGAAATAACTTTGTGATTACCACTTGGTCTGAGTCATTAAAATTTATTATGTGGAATAGTGTTTTCGGAGTTATTTTTCTTTCTATAGTTGTGTCCACAGTTTTTGGCTTGATTCCATTGGAAATAAAGTACATTTGGGAGGAAACACAAAGTTTACGTCTCACAAGGGGACCGCACGGACATGTCATCATGGATTTGGTTGAAATTTTAGGAGGTCAACCTACAACATTAATATACCATCTGCGTAAAAGGATTTGAATCAATGGCCTTTCGTTTCAGAGAAAAAACATACATACACATTTTTTTACGTTTACTATTGTAGTGCCAGATAAGAAAGGTATTAGGCGCCTTCAGCCGGAGTCAGATCTGACTCACCGATTTTGATTAAAAAAAAAAAATTCTACGCCAAATTAAACGCCACTAAAAAGTGTTTTGAACTTTTGCTTTGTCTATGAAATTATTTGGGTTAATGTCTTTTATTACTATGCTTCCAAATTATATATTTTTTCCCAAGCATTTGAGAAATGTAGACTGTGATCCAGAGTTGTATTATTGATTGAGAAATCCTCGGGAGCGACAGGGTGCTTCTTCACGTGGTTGTATCCTATATTATTACACTTTGGAAGTAACGCAAGCCTGTTTGATATGGGTGTCCGAATATTAATGCCAGAGCCGTAAGTATTTATATTGTATTTCATCTCTCACTTTTTTTTTTTTTTTTTAAATTATCTATTTGCAGACATAGAGCAGGCGTTCATGCCATGGCTCATGAACCAGGTGGTCGTGGAACTGAACAAGATCATCACGCACAGGGCCCTCATGGACGGTAAGAGGCCGGATGGCTTTCATATCAAAAGATTTTTTTAAAAATATGATTTAAATCTTAACGCGTCGTTTCTTGGTCGTTTCTCTTTCAGAGTTCATCAACGAATTCGTGACGCGGACCTCGCAGAACTTCTTGCCGCTGACGCTGCCGGTGGTGACGTCCAAAGAGACGGTGAGCGACATAGACTTCGAGGACATCTCCCTAGGCGAGGCCGACCTCGAGGGAGACGAGATCGAGCAGACCATCAAGGAAGAGACGGAGGCGGAACTACTACTACCCATGTAAAAGCTGCAAGAAGAAGGACAAAAAATACACAAAACCCACAAAAAAAAAGGAACTGGAACGAGGAAGACGACGGGGAAAGGAGGAACGAGCGATTTATTTTTAATTTTTTAATTACTTTTTAATGTTTTAGGTGGAGGAGGGGGCCAGGGAAACGTGAAAATAGATTTAAAGTTTAATTTAAGTATTTATTATAGGATTGAATTAGATTTTATATTGTTATTGAATTAATTGTTGCTATGTAACCGAAGACTTCCAGGTGTTTCTTCTCAAAAAGGATTATACGACATTGAGCCATGGGCCACTTCTATGGCGTTAACTTTAAAAACTATTAACTCAGAATTAAATTCAGAATTTTATCATAGTCAAATATCTTCCATTGGGCAGTCTTAAAACTGCAAACTAAGATTGTTGTTTTCCTCCCCATTTTAACCGACAAACTTTTTTCTATTTTTAACACTTTTTTGGACTCCAAACGAAAATTGAAGAAATGTAATTTAAACGAGAAAAATTACTTTAAAATGAAACTTCCATAAAATAAAAAGAAAGGACGAATGCTAAGTTTGAAAAATTACCTGTACATAAAAATTTGTCGTTACGTTTTGTTGATGATACATTCGCTTTTGTTGTTTTTATACGTAAATCGAATCGCCAAACTGTTACTGAAAACGATGCTAAATAAAATGTAAGACATGCTCTTAATGAAACAAAAAAAAAAAAAAAGTTTCTCGTCCTGTTTAAATGGAAAGTTGTATTAACCTAAAGGGTGTCCTAAACAAGACTGACGGTTTTTTAAAACAGAATGTCAGGCAAACGGTGACTGTCATTAAAATTAATGTATGAGGTCAAAATTTGTTTTGGCACATTTCCTTGCGTTTTGCCCGCCAACTCATCCGCGAAACTATCGATTCGTGTAAATTTCACGTACAAATGTTATACAAGGTGGACCCTCGTTATAACGAACAGGTAGGGACCAAAAAAACTAGTTCGTTATTAACCAGGATAAAAATAAATAAAATAGATTTAAAAAAGTATTTATTTCCAAAATATGACAATACAGTTGTATGCAGGTGAAAATGAGCCAAGAAACTGTGGATCAACTCTTAAACAGCAAAAGCAATGAAACCACAAATCCACAAAACATAATTTTTAATGACTCAGATGTAAATTTCCGGGTCTATGATCCCTCCCTGATAAAGGATGTACGAATTATGTATGCTTTTTTTTTAACTTTTGCAAGCAAATTTTGTAATTTCTGTTTCAATGTCTTCAATTTTGCCTAAAATTGCGTGTTCAGCTTTTAGTAAAGTTGCTTCTCTGCACAGAGCAAACACACTCCCCTATTCTTTTGCATGGAGTACAAAAATAAAATTGCGAATGTAAATGCAATTATTATTGAAATGAGAAAACAAGCATATCAGACTTAGAAATTATTGTGCTCTTTCTAGTGATCCAATTAAAACAATGTGCGTTAAATAGTTTTCCTTTAAACTGTTCCCTTTGGTTTTCGAGAAAAGTGATCATTTATAATGCAGGTCTCTGCACGGCTTCATGAAAAAGCAAATTTCTTCAAAAAGAAACCGAATTTGAAAAAAACGTTCTTGAAATTATGTAGATTAAACTACGAGGGTTGGAGCATAAGTCAATGGCAACAAACATATATGTGTCGTGTGGAAGTTCTGCAGGCATAGTGTGTATGCAGAACAACAGATGGCTCTGTGATAGCTGGTAGTAGCGCAGCGAGGGCTGTGAAATCAGTCAGTTGGTGAGTGTCGTGCGAGATGGAAGTAATCCGTGTTGAGCAGCGCGCTTACATCAAAATAGCCGTTCTCCGAGGGAGAAATGCGATGGAATGTCACAGTGAATTAGTGGAAGCCCTTGGGAATAATGCCCTACCATACCGTACAGTAGCACGGTGGGTAGGAAAGTTTCAGCAAGGACGTGTGTCATATTGTCCAGTGATGAGCAACCGTGAAGGCCATATTGCCCTGTATACTACCGTAATAAATTAGTGTGTTACGATATTTCAGTGCTATTCATTGTCCACACATGTAGTTAACACCTTGTCCTTTCATCTGTATATGTCAAATTTTCCAACCGGACTGGTATCTTCAAGAAAAAAAATAGTTGCCATGACTTTTGCCCCAACCCTCGTATAAGCAATATGCACATTATTTTTGTGCTCCATACTTTTAAATTTTGTGCTTAAAAACCAAAGGGAACCGTTTTAAAGGAAAATTGTTTAACGTACATTGTTTTAATTGGTACCACTAGAAAGATCACAATAATTTCTAGGTCCGTTTTGCTTGTTTTCTCATTTCAATAATAACTGCATTTTCAATCGTAACTTTATTTTTGTACTCTATGCTAAAGAATAGTCTAAGTTTTCTCTATGCAGAGAAGCAACTTTATTAAAAGCTGCACACGAATCGGGAACATTTTCTTTCGATTGACAGTGCGAAAAACGATTTCTCTTTCCGTGTTTTGTGAAAATTCGTTAAACGAGATTTTTTTTTAACATTAACTCTAGTTAAAATTTGCCGGGACTTTAAAAATACGTTAAATCGAGGAGTTCATTATAACCGAGTTCGTTATAATGAGGATCCGCCTGAACTAAAATCGGATGTGGAAGTTGTTGGCGATCGGCCATGACGGCACTAAACGGCCATTGAGAATGCCATTACGCGCAGTCCGAAAAGATCGGTCCGCAAAACGCAAGGAAACGTACCAAAACAAAATTCCTGACCTCGCACAGCAATCTTCTGCAAGAATAACTTTAATAACTGTCACTGTTTGCTTGCCATTCCAGTTTATTTTTTTAATGTATTTATTTTTTTATTACTGATTGGGAGAAACTAGCAGAAAGCTGCTTTTTCTACAATTTTAAATTTGAAATAAAATCTTGTAAACATTCCTTTAGTGTTTCGCAGAAAGGCTGAAGTTCCTAGTAAATAGCTAGTCCATAATTACAAATAGAAAAGGGAAGGAGAAATTCGGTGACCTATATTCGAACCAGGCACCGCTCTTATGAATTGAGCTATCGCAAAACTGTTACACTATACCCATATGGACTTCATTAAGTCACAAATCAGCTCGACTGGCAGAGCAAGTCCCTGACTCGCAAGTGCAAAAGTTGATGAAAGTTAATTAAACTGAAGAAACTCTTCTAAACATAGCATAATTACAAATAGCTTTATTACAAATACCAAGTTATAGAAATTGCTTAATAGAAAATGTATACATTGTTACATCATCAAGCGGCCAAATTTAGGGTTTTTTATTGGTAGAAATACGATTAACAATAGCCGCTTGATGATGATGTAACAATACACCTTTTGTCCGCAGGCCTTCTCTCTAGTAGGTGTTGGCTGTATGACACATACCATAATTGTAATAAAGCAATTTCTTTTACTTGATAAACTGGAATTGCTTTGGAACACTGAGCAATAAATAGACGTGAATTTGGAATTAGAAATAAAACGAGCTAGTTCAAATTGAGCTACCAAGCACAACGAACCGAGTCTAGATAGCGGAATTTCCCCTTTCCTTTTCTATTTGTAATTATGCTATGTTTGAAGAGTTTCTTCAGTTTAATTATTAACTTCTCGTAGCCGATAAAAAAGACAGGCACGGCACGGCAAAGTCCCCTATAGTAGGCTGACATCAATCCAACCTTCATTGTTTTCAACAAATACACGAAAATATTGAATGAATGTTACATTGTTACTCGGATTACTGTTGTCAGTCGATGTGGCAATCGGACATACAAACCGACAAAGCGAAGTCATGGCTTGGGGTGCTCTCAAGTACAACAGAGGAAAGTTTTCCGCATATTTATCGATTGGTGAAAACGGATTTTAAAAATATTTCGTACTTTCGAGAAATTCGAGTTAGATAGACAAACTTCCCGATTAGTAGCATGAAGCACCTTTCGGTAGTCAATGCCAATACCTCGCAGATAAAGAAGGCCTGCGCGCTGAAACGTCAAACATTGTTACATCATCAAACGGCCAAATTTAGGGGCTTATTATTGGTAGAAATCCGATTAATAATCTATATAGTGTGATGTAACAATAAATGATGTTTCAGTGCACAGGCCTTCGTTAGCTAAGAAATTTCAAAGTATATAAACTGGAGCTAATTCTCCAAACATCAGGTAAATGATATAAGGTGTTGGTATAATCTGAGGCCTACGAGAAAGACAGACTTGGACACTAAAGTCACCTGATTATAGTAGTCTGAGCAACACTCCAACTTTGATTACCTTAAAGAAAATGTATTACTTGGTCAATTGGAATTGCTTTCTATTTTAACGTGAAGGTTGAGGAAATAATATAGAGTAAATTTGGAATTAGGAATTAAATTCATTTACTTCTGCGCCACAGCTAAAGCTCCTTTTTGGAATGTTTGCAAGATTTTATTTAAAATTGCAAACATTCCAAGATGACGAAGCCGGGTACTGAAGGCGGAACCGGTCGTTTTCTCTGTCGGCAATAAAAAACTGTAATATAAAGCGGTCATCTTTTTCACGAAAGTTATATTGCCTCGAGTTGCCTAATGCTTGAGTCAGATTCCCAGTCCCTTTTCATGTTTTTTTTTTCTTTCTCGATTTTCTCTTTTGTTTTCTGAATGTAGGTCATCATTGTGTTTGTCGATGAACGGAAAGAGAAGCTTTTCAGGACTTAAGCTTTTTTCTCCCATGTCAATTGTAATCGAGTCCACCTGCTTTCGACCGAAATGAAGAGCTCGTCTTTGTTTTGCATTTGATTTATATTTTCGCTCCATTTATTTTTATATTTTTTTTCATACTTCGTAATGCTTTTAATTAACATAATGACGAAGGATCTGGAGAGTCTATCCAAAAATTCTTTTCTTTGAATGCCAAAAATGACGAATTTATTTTTTGGAACGCATATTTTTGAGCACCTGTGATGGAGTGTTGTTGAAGTCGTGCTTTTAATTGGGTGAATTTAGTTTGATTTATAATGCTTTTCCTTCAGATTGATCCACCCACCTCTCTGGGCCGTTTCTAAATGAAATGCGATCCGAGCACCGTTCTACTCATCGATTGGTTCAACCAAACTTCTCTACCTGTGCGTTTGGAGCTGAAAATGTTTTTTTTTTTCCTATCACGATTCCTATCATTAACACGTTAATAGCATTCATCACGGGGTAAATGGAACTTGGATTTTGCCTTTACAATGAACACAGTGACCGACATTTCCTTTCTTTTGGCGTTCGTATTTCCACGCGTTCTCCTGAACATGAAAAACTCGTCGAGGAGGCAGTGTCGCACACTGGCAATGTTAGAAATAGAACGACCGACATTATGACAATCTACATTAGTCAGCACTTTGCAAGGAGTCAATTCGATAAGGTGGCAATAGGTACCATAAGATCCGCCAGTTCCCGTATATGTCAGGCGATGGTAATTCTCAACCTGTGCTATAAACTCTGATGGTGATCGGACATCTGTACAGCCCTAAACGCCAAAGGGTTCCATGAAGTATTTGCTGCGAAACCTGCCCTGTTGACCACTATGGGTAATTTGTTGGATTGCGGCCGAGCGGTCGCTATGAACATTGTGCGAGTCCTTGCACCTCGTACTTATAACAGCGGCACGTGAGTACCATCATAAAGGTGCCCTTTATCAAACTAATGCATCGCAGCTTTTCCCAATTTAATACCGGATACGCCTAATTTATTTCGGATTGATCGTAAAACGACATATCATTCTGTTGAATGCGGACTGGAGTTACTAATAGGTTTGCTGGGTTGAAACTTTCTGGGCTATTAATATATTAGAATTTAATATTACTACTATTAATCATATACAGGGTTAGCAAGAAATAAGTTTCCCACTTGAGAGGGCTGTAGAATGCGTTCTATTGGTCCAGAGGAGAAAAAATTTGAACTACAGATAATTCAAATGATGCGCTTGACATTTATTAAATAAAAATTTTTAGTATAAAAATCTGCCGATTGGGGGCGCTGTAACACACATAAACCTAAAGCTCTAGAGGGGAAAAGTAACGCCAACTTGGTCGTCTGCTAGCCCGACCGCCATTTTGGGCCCAATGAACCGATTTTTTCACTGAAGAACAGCGTATTTAATTTCTATGCTGACAAAGAAAAATGATTATTAAAAATATTTTTACCCTCATTAATCAACCCAGTCTTTTTAAAAACCATATTAAAGTTTTTTTTTTCTTTTTTCCCAAGAATTATTTAAATATAAATAGTTATTTTCACGTATCAACATGAAATAAAAAAACAGCATCTTTGAAAATTTGAAAAGACTTTATTTATTTATTTTAAGATCGCAAAATCAAGATTTATTTCTTATCGCAAGTTCATTACAGCATTTCTCATACCTTGGCTCTTGCTGCCACATTTGATTGACAATTTTTGTTTAAGTGACTGGTTGTATTTTCTAATCAAAAAATGAATTCTTGATGTAAAAAACATGCGAACAAGTCTTTCCTTTATATTGCAGCAGTTGGGCAGTTGAATGTTAGTTGATAATTTTTTAGTAACTTGATCTGCTAGCTCAATTACATTAACAGACGAAGATAAAAGTTCAGCTTCCTTTGTACGAAAATGTGTTCAGCAATTTGTAATAAGTGAAACACTTCTTCAGAGCTATATGTCAAAGGATCGGACTCTAATTGCAAAGTAGTTACATAGCTTTTCAATTCTGTGAGTCTTTGGCATACATTTCTCTCTTCATTGTTAACCAAGCATGATCTGCATGTCTCACAAAGTTTGTAGCGGTTCTTAACACTTCTGATGATCCCTCCACTAAGATAGTATAGCGATTGCCGTTCATCATCACACAGATGCACCAGAGTATTTTCTTCCTTCTCTGGATCAGACGGTGTATCTATATCTGCCATTGAACTTGCTCCTTCAAGACTGCTGTTTGCTGCAACGTTCTCAATTTGTTCTCTCTGCTTTAAGAAATCCAGCAGATATTCTGCATCATCAATTTCATAACTGGAATGTTTTCCTGAATTGAAAAACTGAGAGACGGTAATCAAACGTAGAGCCATCTTGAACTGTTTGGGTGAAGGAACAGGATTGACTGTACGGATGCTTGAAAACAGGTTTTCGAGTGCATCTTGTGCTAGTCTACTTAGCAGCAAAAAACTCAGACCTTTTTCATCCAATAAGTAAGCTTGTAAAGATATTGCTGTTGCGTTTGCTAAAATTATTCCAGATTGCACTGGTTTCCATACCCCTTTCTTGCCAATTGTGATCTTTTCGAACACGTTAGTGACTTCTTCGAAAAATTTCACTGCTTCCACGTGTTTGTTTTCAACAACATGGCTCATTGACAACTTGAATGTTCGCGATGTTGCTAGCGTAAACCAGCGGTGAACAAACTTCAAAAACCAAGCTGTTGTTAGGGCATTTTTTTCAAGTGCTCCATTCTCAACAACATATTCGATAGCAGCAGCAACTTCATGATTAAGAAGTGCAAGGGCATATCCGACTTTCATTTTATCATAAAGGGACGGATTTAGCACACACTCCCGAAGATGAGGAGACAGTTTCAGATCTAATTTATTGTCAATATTAATTAATGCTTGGATAGGTTTGATGGAAACAACATTACTAGGCAATTTATACTTTTCAACAATTTCTGGTGGCAAAATAATCTGTTGATTATTGGTTAAATGATTTCTCAGATTTTTGTATAGATGAGGTACATCAGGCATGAAGTAAAGTTTTCTGCTGTGATCACATGGATGCACACAAAAGTTTATTGTTCTGGCATGTCTTCCTGTAATAATGCCACATTTTCTCCAGAGTGCTTGATTATTTCCTCCCATATCGGACACTACAACTTCAATTGAAATGCCAATCTCTTCCAAACATTTTATCACTTCCCACAAGAATTCTTGAAGAGATGGTGCAGAATAAGAATTTCCTGTGAAATGGTATGCAATCGTCTGCTTCCATCTTGTACTTATTCCACCAACCATGAATACAAGCGCATGTGTTGCAATATCTTCAAATTTTCCATCTGAAGATGGAAGAGTTGGCTTCCCAATAACAGATGTCGTGGAAGGATCATAATCAAGTCCTGCAAAAATGTGCATTTCATCGATCATGATGGAAGCATGACGTTCTTCTGGACGGAGGGAATCCGCTTTAAGTTTCAAGGAAGGAATCAATTCTGACAACAGTCCAGAATGAAATTTTACATTTTCTATTCGTCGCTGTAAAGTTCTTTCACTTGGGAATGGATAGCCCATTTCTCGCATCGTGTTGTAACCAGTTGAACCACACGCCAATCGTATTCTGAGAGCTTTTTCAATTGTTTCTGAAGACCACTGTGAACCACGCATTGTTCTTTTCTGCAAGCACTGCAACTGGTCCTCATGAAAGATTTTTTTGACCTGACGAGAAATGTTAGCCACTTTCCGATTGCTAGCAGATAAGCGTTTCTGCAACGTTTCAATTCTGCGTTGAAGAACAATTACTGAACAAGAAAATAAACAGGATTAGTTGATATAATATGAAAAGAGAGGGATAGGACAAGATCAAAAGCAGGGAAAGCTAAGAACAGCATTATAAAAGATTTAACGTACTTCTAACTTCAGTAGAAAGATCAGATTCGTTTTGATCTTGACAAGGTTGTGTTTGTTCAAGATTGACAAAGGTGTCATCAGCCATTGCAGACGCTATAAACGTTTTTATAAACAAAATATTAAAACAAAATTTTAAAACAATATTTTAAATGTTAAAATATTTCTCAATGCAGTCTACCTCTATCATCACTAAAGGATACAGGCTCATTTTGGATCTCAATGTGTTGCGCTTCTTCCAAATCCACTAAGGAGACAAATAAATATATCTGAGTTGACATCTTAATAAAACCTCTGGTATAGCAAATACAAAGAAATATGTAAAGAGAAGAAAATTTTTTCATGAAATTATACTTGAAACAGGTGGAGATAGGTGCCTTCTAGCAGGTGGTTTTCGTGGAATGATTGGTGGGCGATGACTGAATATTGAGGGTAAAGCATTTGGCTTCAATTTCCTAACACCATCCGCCCTCATTCTTTCAAACTGGTCATCCGCGAAGTGTTTCTAATCATTTAGAAAACAATGATAAGAATATTTAAGCTTACTAATAATTAAACGACATCAAACATAAAACATGAAAAGAAAAAAAAAACACTAAAATTTTTTGTTCTCACTCAATCTTCAATTTTTTTTCTTTCTTATTTCCTACTCTGTAGCAATATAATAGAAACTATAGAAACACACAGTTAAACAATTTCAGTGTTTCTCCATGTTTTATGTTATAAAATTATTATTATTATTATTATTATTATTATTATTATTATTATTATTATTATTATTATTATTACGTATAGTATTTAATTGTACTTTCGGTGAGATACGCCTAAATATTTACCTCGCACAACCTGCTGTTTGAGTTTGGGATCCACTTCTTCCGTCCGATTCGGTGGATCCATATTTGTCGCCTAGTCGTATTTCTCTCCCCTGCTGGCAATCGAAAGAGTTTGCTGCCCTTAGCTGGTCTCGTGTTGCAGTTTACAGCACAACACTGAGGCATTTCGCTTGTTTTTTATCGAGAATTCGAAGCGGTGAAGCAACGCTCTCCATGCGACTGGGCCCAAAATGGCGGTTCTGATCACGTGATTACCCCCTGGCCAATAGGAATGCTAACTTGGCGGCATCTGCGATTGGAAAAGGTTGGCGTTACTTTTCCCCTCTAGAGCTTTACATAAACCCATTTCATATGTTTTATCAATGTGAAATAACGTAATAAAGTAGCATTACAACTGCTTAATATGTGCCCCTTCATGTTCGACAATGTGCTCTAATCGCAGAATCATTTTCCACAGCTGATTGGAGTGAGTCTGCCGGAATATCAAGAACATGGCGCCGAATGTTGTCCTTCAGATCTGGTACAGATGCTGGCCTTTGACGGTAGATCTTGTCCTTCAGGAAACCCCACAACCAAAAGCTGCAGGGGGTGATATCCGGCGAACGAGGAGGCCATATCATTGGGAAATGACGGCTGATCATCCGTGCATCTGTGAAATGCTGTCGTAGCAATTGCTTTACACGACGATCAATTGAGGAGGTGCGCCATCCTGCATGAAAATGATGTCCTGAAGGCATCCACGCTGTTGCAGTTGTGGGATTACAAAATCCCTCAGCAAATGACAGTATCATTGTCCTATGACGGTACAGGTTTTGAATCCATTTGCATGTTATCTCTTCGAAAAAATACGGTCCAATGACAAAGGTAGCCGTAAAACACACCATCTATTTTTCAGGATGCAAGGGTTGTTCCTGCATAGCGTGAGAGCTGTCCGCTGCCAAATTCGACAATTGTGGGCGTTAACTTGCCCATTGAGGCCAAGTAACGTCAACCACCATTCGAGCAAGGAACTGAAGCGCAAAAGTAGTACGAAAATTTGAGTCTCCGTTCTGCAAGTGGTGCACCGACTTGATTTTGTAGGGATAACGGCATATTCAATACACGGGAAACAACTTGCACACTCACCCTTCCAGGCGGCGAATGAGTGCTATCTTCTACGACCGCTGTAGCCACATTTTCGACGCTAGAAGACAGGATTTGCTTTCGTCCTCTACCTGGAAGAATGGCAAGTTGCCTAGTTGTTTCGAATTTCTGTATCATCTTGCATAGGTCACATGGAGTCATTGGATCTCTTCGTATCCGCTTCATACGACGGAATACCTTTACAGCTGCAACGGCGTTCTGTTGGTTCTGATAGAACAATTTTACCAGTAGCGCTTTTTCAGGCAACGTAAGCATGATGTGCAGAGCAGTAACTAACACTAGTGCAGAATGCTAATAGGCATGCGCTGTAACGCACATATTTCACATTTTCCATATATGCAAAGAAATACCAATTGTGTTAGAGCGCCATCTATTGGTAAATATTTGTACTAAAAATTTTTATTTAATAAATATCAAGCGCATCATTTGAATTATCTGTAGTTCAAATTTTATCGCATTTGGACCAATAGAACGCATTCTACAGCCCTCTTAAGTGGGAAACTTAGTTCTTGCTAGCCCTTTATATTCCGATCTTGATGAAATTTTGCACACTTGATTATCAAAGCAAGAAAAAAAGTCTTATTAATAGGCCCTGCCTACATTATATTTCGATAAAATAATAATCGTCGATAATAATCGATATTCATAATGATGGTAGGGCATATTAATATAAGAGGTATCTAGCGACCAACAAGGCAATGCAAAGTTTGTGCAATGTAAATAAGATTCATTAAGGCATGTAATGAAGATTCCATCCCACCTGTGCGAATTATAAAACAAAATTGAAGTTGTAACAATACACAGAATTCCTGTTCGGGATTTTCTTGGAATTGATAGTTGGAATTGGATATTTCCGGGGAAGTATTGTTGATGAAGTATTTCAAGATGATGTATTGATAGAATGTTCTGTTGTATTGGCAACAGAACATTCGTTTCCAAGAATTATTAACAATGAGCAGGAAACGAGTAAAATGAGTATAATAGCACGCTTCTATTATAATGAGTATAATACAGGGTGTTTCAAAAGGTATAATCCAAACTTCACACACAGGTTGGAGGCATGAAGGGTCGAATCACTTCTCCACAGAGACAAAATGTCCTTTCAGGTAACGTTTCCTCGTCCCAACCTGGGAAAGAGGAAAAGTCACATGGTACAAGATCAGGGCAGTAGGGAGGTATCACTGAAATGCCTTTTTGGGCCAGAAATTGCATGACAGAGGGTACTGTGCGACAAGGTGCATTGTCGTGATGGAGCATCCACGTTTCAGCAATGCTTGGTCTCACTCGAAAAGCTCTTTTCCTCAATTCTTAGCTCTCAGTTCGAAGTTTTCCAACTTCGAGGCACCCATTTCCGTGACACACTAAAGAAATACTCTTCACACGAACGTTTCGTATCAATAATATAGTGACAGTAGGACGTTGAAAATTACACTGAAGATCAAGCAGATGCTTATCTAAACTACCACTAGAAGGAGACGCCTCCTGAGTTGCTAGAGCGCATCTTCACTACTCTTAAAACAGACCTTGTTGGCAGGTAGCTTTTTGCCAAAAGATCCCAAGGCTGAACCAACACCTAAAAAGAAAGCCTTAAACTGAAACGTCGAACATTGTTACATCATCATAAGTCGACCAAATTGGTAGAAATACGATTAACAATGGTCGAATTATGATGATTTACAATATATGACGTTTCAGTTGGAAGGCTTTCTTTCTAGGAGGTGTTGCCTGAACCCGCAGTTTTCTCGGCAAAGTTAAAGGTGTTACTGGTCGCTCTTTGGAGGACCATTTTTTCAGTACGATTGATCTCGCGGTTATGTCCTACTTCAAATCATCCGATGTCTGGAGGCGTGCGGCGTAAAATCTCTCCTTTAAGTAGCCCCATAGGAAGAAGACAGGTGTTGATAAATCCGAGATCCCGTGAACTTTCGAGGGGCTCCATGATTCGTTTGAACATATCCTTGATCCAACACTATATCTTCCAATTGTTTCACTGTACTCTGCATGTTGACCATCCGGTCGAAAAAAATTTGTCCTACATTTCTCTGTGCGAAGATAGCACACCAAATTCCGATTTACTGGGTAAACACCTCCCAACGCTCACAATTAAGTTGATGGTAAAAACGAATTAATAACAAAATAAAATTTTGTAAACATTCCAAGAAGGGGCTTTAGCTGTGAAGCAGAAATACAATTAGTAATGTACGAGATTTATCCCGTGAAAAAAAAAATCAAAAGAAAATTTATTTCGATGCACAAAATTCGAGTGGTACTCACTTTCAGTGGTTGTGCACAAAATACTAATGCCATGATGTGCTCCCAAATTTATGCCATCTCTCGGTGCTCAAGGTAAGTTCACCCTAATTCCTAGAGCTTACCTCAAAGGAGAAATAAGATAGAGCGCGCAAAGCCGTCACTTTCTCCTTATGCCACTCCTCTAATAAAAAATTATATTTCTGAAAATACAACTAAACTACATCGTCTTTGTATTGTAAACAGCCCCGCTTCGCTCTCATCCGTCCCAAATCGCAGTTGGATATTTCACCTCGATGTTGGCATCTGAAATTGCTCACTACCGTAACCACCGAGAGAGAAGGCCTCCGCAATGAAACGTAATACATTGTTACATCATCATATTTAGGGCATTGTTATTCGTATTTCTACCAATAATAAGCCATAAATTTGCCCTAACTATGATGATGTAACAATGTATTACTTTTCATCGCAGAGGCCTTCTCTCCCGGTTAAGGCCACAGAGTAAAGAAATAACACTGTGGCTTATTCTTTCTTATTTCTTTACTCCAATTAATATAGGTGGTTGTCTATTATCTAAAGACAATGGTGGTTGTCTATTAACTGTTTAGACTTTATTTTTCCAAAATTGAAGAAAGAAGAAAGAAGAAAGATTTCCCTACAAAATTGTCGTCGTGACAAATGGAGGGCCACAGCTAATTCTAAACTTTGCGAGATAAGCTTTACTTCGTGCATTTATAAAGGGAACGTCTAAAACGATTTACCTAGAGCCTTTTACAAAAATTTGCACAAAAAACCAAAACAAACAAAATTTAAGATCAAACGCTATTTGTGAATAAATTTAAAAAATAATTTTTATTTGATGCCTTTTAAAGTCGTAAATTTTATTTATTTTATATATCGGGTGATCCAAAAGTGTGTTACATGTTTTCATGAAACTAATAATTGTGTGCCTCGTCTCGTGATTCTTATGAAAGCATTGAATTGTTGGAAGGCAAACACTGAAAATGTCGTTCACAATGGAAAGAATGTAACACACTTTTGGATCACCCGGTATTTTAAGCACTAAACTCAAATATTCAGAAACTTCCAATACATCGTTATAGAAATAATGACAAACAATGGCGGACTGCGTATACCTTCTATATAGTGCCTTACTCTCGGTGGTTATGTCACTACACAGCAAATCGAGGCTAACGAGAAAGAAGGCTTCGGCACTGAAAAGTCACCTGACCAAGATAGGTCTATTAACAATGTAACTTTCATTGTTTCCATCTTGTATTTTAACAATCAGTGTTTTTTTCCTTTGTTGGAAACAATGAAGGTTGGATTGTTAATAGACCTATCTTGGTCAGGTGACTTTTCAGTGACGGAGCCTGTATTTCTCGTTAGCCTAGACAGCGCTCTCTATCTCATTTAATTATTGTTAGGATTATGAGCAATTAAGCAATTGTGCGTCGACAACGTGATCGTCGCGTGCGCGTGCTCACCACAACGAGACTTAAAAGAGAAACAAAGTAAGAGTGTATTCATTCTTGACGAATCGATTGTTATATCTTGGTATTCTTTAAGGTCACTGTTATAACACGTGAATTTGACTCGAAGGGGTCCACGAAAAATCCTGAAAAATTGATACAGCCGAGCTAAGACCTTGATGGTCATATTTCTGAAAACAGAATTTGAAAAAGTTAATCCGTTTTCAAGTTATCATGAAAACGGTGGACGGCCGGATAAACATACAGACCAAGCATGCATTCTTGTAAGTAGCTTTTTGCAAAGCTCCTAATAAACGTGTGAGTTATATTTGGAACCACCTTGTAGTAGCAAAGGATGGTACAATAATAGATTTTATAAGGATCATAGTTCACATAAACTGACTTTGTGAGTTGGCCTACACCAGCTCCATTTCAAGCATTCTCTTAACGAGTTTCCTAACTATTCTGACCTCTAAACAGGTCCTTTTCGTTGTATGACGTTTCCAATATTAATATTTGCTTAATTATTCCAATAAAGGTCCTAAAGGCGTTTACTCCCCTCTCACTTTAATTCATTCTAATGAGAGGAGGTGATGATAGAAGAGCTCTTCCCCAACCAACGCCAAACCTTTACCCTCCTCCCGAGAGCCCCCTCCTAATCTGATTTGTTTGAAAAGAGGAGAAGGTGGGGGTGAGAGAGATGATAGATCGGCCTTTTTCTCTTTCTCCCTCCCCTTCCTCCTCTTCCTATCCCCCCTTCACTTTATGCATGACATGTTGTCCTTTAGAAGAGCTGGGAATGCATCAGCTGACACTCTTGGTCCCAGCTGACAGGTACGAGAACAGGTTAAATCTGAGATCCCCGCACGAGCACGCCCCATTTACCCCCTCCTCAATGCTAATGCACACGGTAAGGGATGGATGAATAAAGACAAACACAACTAGACCAAAAGTTCTTAGTAGGCAATTGCAAGGATTACAATTAGAAATTAAGTTTATAAATAATTTAAACGAAGCATTTAGCAAATTCGAGCAATGATATCGAAAATATACGCTGAGCCTCTTCCACAGGAAGCGTTGGCCTGAAACGATGTTTTTGTCGGATTAAAATCGAGCCAATTATTGCAATTTAAATGATTAGCACTTTATCAAATAAAAATGTAAACCCCTAAGAAATAATCAGAGAATGGCAAGTAGAGCCAGAATTAGAGTTCAGACAAATATGTTGTTGCATACACTCAACCCTTCAATTATTCAAAGTTCATAATCTTAGATTTTCAACTCAATTTTATTAATGAAGACAAACAGATAGAGGATCGGTATTCTATTCTATGACTTCGCCATTCCTATTCTACTTTTTGATCATCTTCAGAATCCAAGTCAGAATTTCAAAAATCCGAAATATTTTGCGGACTCAAATAAAGACAAACATAGATTTCGGTAATCTATATATTTAAGTTGCAAGGCTGATTCTTTAGACAGTTCGTTGATGAAAACTACTGCATCAATAAAATTCATTTTGGTCTTAAATGAAAGGTCTTAGTCTGTGGATTTGTCAAATTTAGTTTTCGTCTTCAATATTACTATTAATTAGCGCTTATTTACAATTGGAAGTGCTTACGCTGGCACACCAAACAATCCTCTCCACAATGGCGTCACAATCAACAGCTTTGCTACCATTGATGATCAAATCAACCTCAGTTACGTAAACGGGGAAAACAACATGGAGATGGGTTGTTTACCGTCAAGTTTTGAAGGGATCTCTCTAGTGACTCTTTAAATTCGTTATTTTGGTAACGCAAGCTCGCCCATTCTCAAGTGGTTTATTTTGAAAAAAGCTGCAAAAATTCGAGCGGTATTCAACTCGACTGTTTCGTCATTCGTCAACCATCTCCGCGGCATAGTACAGTAAGATCCCGACTTACGTCGTTTCGACTTAACGTCATTTATAAATTTCTTTTCCTCTGTTGATTCTGAAGGTTTTCAAATATGTGGGACCAGCCGATTCAAATGTGGTGGAAAGTTACTGTTATTCCGTCACTAATAACTTGCATTATTCCAGTCATCTTGCCACCCAAATAAAGGTGCGCCCACACGGAGCGCGACGGACCAACACTCCCTGAAAGACGGACGCGACGGACACGACGCACAATGGTCCAAAATCCCGAAAAGCTGGCCAAAATTCAAAAACTCAGTTTCGAATTTTCTAAAATATTCTTAGTGTTTCGGAAAGAGAACTAAATTCCTCATCGAATGTTACCAATCTCAGATTTATATTTTTTATACTTCAACTTCCAGTTCAGTTCAAAGATGATCTTCGTACGAAACAATCGTGTCAATTCAAAGTAACGGAGATTTTACTAGTCTGGTTTTGTGGGTATTTTTTAAAAATGAAGTTTGCAAATCAGGTTTTACACAGTGGATTCTATTCCTGGAAGTATGGTTAAATGAAGTATATGTTATAATATTTTTTATATGTTATACTAACAATATTTTTATATATTGTTAGTATATTTTTCTATTTTAGTTAAATTTAAATCTTTAAGATATATTTCGAAAGAATTAAATTTTCAAGAACCAAATAGTTATGCATTCTAATTAATAGCACCATATCTTAGATTACACTTTTCTCTTTCGAATCGTTAAAATTTTTGCTGCCTTTACCTGCCTTTTTGGCTTTGCGATAAATTTTTGTAGCGCTCCGCGCTATTTACGTATTTCCGCATCGACCTCTTGTGAAGCATATAAACAGATCGAATTGTAGTATACAGATAGATATTCAGTCCGAAAATCTTTTACTATGAATAGGGTCATATTAATATTATTTATAACCGTTATATATTTCACATTTGTTTATTTGTATGTTTGTGTGTCCTTAATAATCTCCTAAACGGTAAAAATATTTTCCACCAAATTGTATATATTTTTTCTGGTACCCAAACTTAAAGTATAGAATGGATTTTGTTTAAAACGTTAAACAGTTTTCGTTAAAGATATGAACTTTGACATTAAAAGAAATACGTGCATGTTTGGAAATATCTGTTGTTCTCAAGCGTCCGAGGGCGAGTTCCTCGGTGAGTGCGTTTCGTGACGCACGTGTCAAGTGTATTTATAATAAATAATTAACGATTTTGGATCGGACTGTATGACGGCTTACACATCAACATACAGAGAAAAGGCGTATCGATGCGCTTGACAAGATGTTTTAAGTAAGCATAACGTTTTAAACCATAAACACTTTTTCGATATCCTTCGCTTGAGCAACGACACAAGCAAGACTTCGCTTCGTTTAGACATTTTTTGGCATTCAAGTTTGCTATTTTGGATCTGTCACGCTGTTTACCTCAGATTCGTAATCAGCGACCTCTAAAACCCCGATATACCAACTTTCGTGTAAATCAAATAATTTTGGACATTTTGGCCAGCTTTTCGGGTTTTAGGACCACTGTGCGACTTTCTGAACAAATATTTTTCTCGCGCAAATATTTTCAGGACTGGCATGCGCAGTAGAAAATTTTTTTGCTGTCGGTGATTTCAACCATGTTACGATTATGGCATTTCCAGAGCAAATCAATACATATTTCTTGGTAAAATAATTAAATAGCTAAATAAATACCAATTTTTATAATTTAATAAAGTAATTAAAGAAGCATATACAAAAACAATAAAAATAGATAAAGAATTAACTAATCTCAGCGTTTATTCCTGTGGTTTTTTTTTTAAACCAAAACGTACTTTGAAAAAAAAAACAGGAATAAAAGTCAAAAACAAGTTATGCCTTTATCTTCATATTTGGTATTGTAATTCCGAAATGCATTAATGTTCCTTTTGAGAACGATTAGAGATACACTCACTTGCCAAAAGTCGTGGGAGGTAGCACCTAATAACGTGTGGGACCTCCACTAACCCGGCGAAGTGCCACAGTGGGACGTGGCATTGATTCCACAAGTCGGTGGAAGACATCTAAAGACATTGTCAACCATTCCGACTGGAGAGCTTCCCACAATTGCCCATTACGAAGCCACCACCAGCTTGCACAGTGCGTGCTTGACAACTTGGGTTCATGGCCTTCATGGGGTCTGCTCCACACTCGATCCCTACCATCAGCTCGTATCAGCTGGAATCGAGACTCATCAGACCAGGACACACGTTTCCAGTTGTCAAGTATCCAGTCGATGTGTTCATGGTCCGAGGAGAGACGTTGTTGACGATGTCTTGTTGTTAGCAAGGGCACCCTCGTGGGTCTCCTTCTTCCATATTCCATGGACACCAGATTTCGTTGCACAGTTCGCATCGATACGGCTCTAGTATCACCCTGGTTAAAATCTGATGTCATCTGGCATAGTGTCAGTTGCCTGTTAGCGGTGGCCATCCTACTCAGACGCCCGTTGGTCCCGTTCGTTGAAAAAGTGTGCTCGACCACTGCGTTGTCCATGGTTGGAGGTAATGCCATGGTCAAGTTGATACTCTCGGTAGACTCTTGAAATTGTGGACCGTGGGATGTTGAATTCTTGAGCCACATCCGATATTGAATGACCCATATATTGTGCTCCACATACCAGGCCACGTTCGAACTCGGATAGCTGTCGTCGTGTAGCCATTGTCACACTGAACACCTCACCCCTTACTCATGATGGTGTATCTAAACCTACTGACACTGATTTGCATATTTATACTGTTTGGACATGATGCTACTGCCACTTGAAAAATAGTTCACTGCTATCCCATGACTTTTGACATGTGAGTGTATAAGTAATTGTGTAGTTACCAAAGTTCGTTGATTACTCTCCACTCGAATTTAACTTCAGAATGTAAAATATCTTTATTCTCATTTTTTTGCCAAGGAGATAACGTTAATGCTGCAGAATAAGAGTGTAAGGGTCAACGGGACTTATTTTTCTTACGAAATTTCTTTCTCGAAATCGTTTGCTTTATCTGCATAAACTGAGTGAACGTGGACAACCATTACACTGGCATAGGGAGGAGGCGCGAGTGGGAAGAGCGGAGGGTACGCGGAGTGGGTAGGTGGGAGTCGATTGTCAACAACAGCAGCGCCTGCCTCTCTAAATAACTTGAATGCGCGGTAAAAAAAGCGGAGGGAATTTTGAGAGAAGATCAACAACTCCACTGATCTTGTTTTGAACACGGTTTGTTGTTTTCATTTTTCATTTCTTTATATCTTTACCCTCCCGCCACTCGTCCGGCATTTTTATTGTCGTCGGGGGGGATACAAACTGATGCTTCGTATCAACAAAGAGGACTAACTAAACAAGTCCATAGATGACTTTTAAAAGGAGAAATCCTCTGTCCCTCTTTTTTGAGAGTTCACTTCGCTCGAAATCGATTGATTAAAAATTTACACGAAATAAAAGTTATTCTGAATTTGGGGTGGTGGTCATTTGCTCATAAAGAAGTGCAAACAAAGTGGCGTCTGCTCATGACCAGTAATTCACACACTTCATTTGCATAGAGCCACTTTACTATAAAATGGTAAATTATCCTAACGGACTGTATCAAATGTGAAACTCAATAGCCAATAGACATTATATACTTTTATCAATTAAGGTTTACAGGTAGATTACAAAAGGTATAAGATAAAATGACCAGCGTAACTCTTTTTTTATCACATCTTCCATAAAACCATTTTGACGGTAAAAACCAACAACTCCTAGAAAGAAAGCCTATTCTTTGACCGGACAAAAAATTGGAGTGTAGAGTGCTGTCTCCGCCTGCCGCATCATCCCTGTGTTCTTCAATGAAATTGTGAATAGTGACCGTTATGTGCACAACATCTTCAACGTGTTTGCCGCAGAACTTACTGATGACGAGCGTGCCAATGCTTACTTTCAGCAAGATGGTGCAACAGCCCATTCTGCACATGCAACACTTACCCGTATCCAGAAGTGTTCCCACCCAAACATGTGATCAGTCGAGGAACAGAACAGACCTGCGATTTCTTCCTCTGGGGTGCACTGAAAAGTGTGGTCTACCAGAACAATCCGCCCACAGTTGCCGACTTTCAACAAAACGTCCAGGCAGCCATTTAGGCCATTCCAGCGAAAACCCTTGCTCGTGCCTTTAGGAACATGTGGACACGCCTTCACACGTGCCTCGAGGTTAATGGAGGACACTTACAGCACTTACCCTAGGTTATTTGCACTGATCTTTGATCATTGTTATCTCTTTTCATGCTCATTTTTACACGTTGTTTAGCCTCCCCTCCCCCTTGTTTAAGTTCTAAACCGCCACTGGATCCAATTTTGAAATTTTTTGAAATTTACATTTATTATAGAGTCTACTATATACAACAATAAATCGGCTGTCTTACATAGAGAAATTGAATATCGATTATTGATAATTATAATTTTTAGATAGTATCCGTCGGAATATTGACTACTTATCAATACAAAAATTTATTGATTTTATGTGTACTCTTAAACTGTTTTGGTTTCATTTTGCTATGACTCGCCATTTTCGAGATATAGCCTAATTCGGATATTGGAATTTTGCCCGGTATCTCAGAAACTACTGGCTCTACAGAAATTTGGATGCGATATTCGTCATCAGCGACAAAAGACGCATTCATTTCAAGTATCATATGTCTCGTATCTTAAAAAAAGTGCGGACAAACAGAAATATAGAATTCAAAATTGAAAATAACATTTCTTTGCTTAATATTTTTTGTGAATAAGAAATAAAAACGTCGGGATGCTCATTGAATACACAGAATCGTTAAATTTATAATATTCAAATATTTATTCTATAATCATTAACTGAGGATCATGAATATATTTAAATGATGCTGTGCTCCAACCTTTTTGATATTTATTCATAAAAAATATTAAGCAAAAAAAAAATATATATATAGTTTCATAAAACATAAAAACGTTGTTGTTTTTTAAAAAAATTCTCCATTTAATTTCTAGATTCTTTTTCTGATTTACGTATTAAGTGGTATTAACTATTTTACAAGCCCTGAGCTCAGATCAAAAATGTTTATTTTAGTTTCTTCTCTCTTGATTTTGTTGTATCAACCCTTTTATAAGCCCTCAGTCTGGAATCAGGCCGTTGTCTTGGATCAATTTTTGAATTTCTAGGCTTTCGTATACGTGTTCTTCTTCCTGATTACTCTCATTAATTTACAATTTTCGATATGAAAGCCATGACCTATGGAAAATCACTTTATCATGTTCAATTTTTCACGTTCATTTTGATCTAAATCTTTCCTGTAAACATCTATCAAAGATGATCGAAGAGTCTGACATGACAAAGTCACGTGAACCTTCTGACAAGCATTACTTATAGAAAGTTAAAAGAGCCGAATCATGAAGAAAAAGTTTACTTCAAGGAGAAAGCAACTGCACCCGAAGTTAGTTAAGTTCTCCGACCTAAATCTTAACTAAGCAATCCATCTTGCCACCGGAGAGAGTAGAGAAGGGCAGCTCACACCAGCAGCAGGCATCTGGGGTTTGTGGTGGAAAGGGAGTCGACAAACAGGTCCAATGCCGTCTCCTCAGCCGTCCCTCTCGTCACCACTCCCCGACCTTCCCGAGACGAGAGGGGCGAACAAATGGCGCAACAAATAATGATTTTGCGGACGACCCTTTAATTGTCTCTTCATTGTTATTCAACAAACGGCCACGTGCCTGCCACGTGCTTCGTTCTCACAGCTCTGAATGGGGGGTTCGCCCTTTAATCGCATTGGCCGAGGGCGCTTGACTTGCGGTGGACGCCAACCCCCTGACTCGCCAACCCACCGCACAAGGCACCGATTTATTTAGGAATTCCTTCGAGAAATCCTGACAAATTAGATAAAAATGGAGGGCAATTCTGAGAAAACATAATTTGTAAGAGAATCTATCAAATTTATTCCATTTCAATACTGAAAATTTATGAGGAGGATCCAGGTAATTACATCTCAGAATTGTATCATAATAAGATTTGTAGTGTAGAAGATAGTTGATGGAGTCCACTTAAAACTCGATTGGTTTTAATAAAAATCATTGGTTATGAATGTGTTCAAAGTTAAACGATGCTCCAACAGTTCCTTATCCAAGAAGATGAAAGGATGACTGGTAAGATCCCGATTCCCATACATCAACTAGATGAAGTGAGGTTAACCAGGGAGTAACTTTTGGAGAAATATGGAATGAACACCGTAACGAATTCGTCATGTAAAATGTTCAAAAGAAAATTGAATTTTACACGTTTTCCCTTGATTTAAGAGTATACCTTTTCTGCACTGTTGATACCGTTTGCAGTCTCAAAATTTAATTGTTGCATCGCTAGAGATCTTCTCGAAAAGAGCCCTTCTTAGCTGTGTGCAATTGTCATTTTATATTTGATTACTCTATGTTCCTAGAAAAACCCTCTGCTGACTGCTTTCACTTGTTTGCGACCTAATTCAGTTTCGTCATTGCCGACAACCATCGACACTTGAATCGTGCTTCGATTTGTTTTACTATTTTTTAATCACTATAGGATCTTGAGGAGGGGGTAATGAAAAATAAACCATCAGAAGTAATCAATATAAGCTAGGTAGATAGCAGGTGCATAACATAAGAGTGCAATGTTCACTAGTGATTCTTAAGTCCTGCAACACATATTTTCCGTTACCGTATTTTCGCGTTTATAACCCGCGGGGTATACAGTTTTTACAACCCGAAGAGGGGAGTGCGGGGATTTAGGTGAGTGCGGATTTTAATTTTTTTTTTTTACAATGACGCCAGATTCTCAACTTTCCCGCTTACTCTGCAGTCATGATAGAATATACTATCAAACTTGGCACCAGAGGGAGTCCAAGAGACTAATAATCAGGGAAGATTATTGCATTTAATTACCAAAACTATCTGTTTAAGAGCAATTTAATTTTGGGGTCTTTTAAATATTCCTCCGATAAATTTGTAAATCAAACATGATCAGACAAAATGCAACCACACGTTTAAAAGTGTTCATTTAATATTTGCTTTTAGTCTCGTAATCTTGTATTATTATATAAAATCAACAAATATTAATGAATCAGGTCTACATTTAAACAAAAATTTTATTTCATTTATTATTTTATTTATCATGAGGTAATTATAATAATACAACAATAATAAATGATATAAATAAACGGAATTCTTTTTGAGAGGTCACTTTCGTGTTAGTTTTTGGCGACGGGTAATTCAAATAAAAAAAATGAGGTGTGGTCACCACACGACTTTCTTATACGTAAATGTCCTGGTCTGAACACAGAAAAAAATTAAACAACTGTCTAAAATGGGTACTTCCGATAGAAAATTTGAAAAAGTATGCGAACAAAAGTTACTTCAAATTAGCTTCTAAACACTTTGGTATAGATTCCAAATTTTCCTATACCATCTTTCGCCTATATTAGCAAAAAACTGGATTTTGATAAGAGTAAAACTGGTACTTAAGATTGGAATTTTGAAAAATTTTCTTAACAAAAATTGTTTAAAATTGTAATTGTAAGACTTTTCAATCCCTTGAAAATTTTCATAAACGCAACGGTTAACGAGATATTTCAAAATTTATATTTTGGCGCTGGAGTAAACTAATACTTCCGGCTCACCGATTCCACTGGAAAACTAATCAGACCTCCCGAGGAAGATTATAATCTTAAGTTTAAAGTTTGGTCTCAATAGCTTTAGCCATTTGGACGCTTTCGTGGACACACACACACACACACACACACACACACACACACACACACACACA